>VZTI01005559.1:278614-301084 GCA_013397865.1 Struthidea cinerea
CGCGCGGGCGCGCCGCGTGGCCGGAGCGGGGGGCGCGCAGTGGCGCCCCCGCGGGTCCGGTCGGGTCCGGTCCTCGCTGCGGCCTTCCCGCCCTCTCCTCCTCTTCCCTCCGGGATTACTCCTGGCGCGTTGAAAAGACTTGTTAATTTTTTGTTTTGTTTCGTTAACGCTGCCTAGTCCCATTGCAAAAAGGGTTCCCCCCGGCCATCTTAGTGGCTCAGCTTTCCAGCGTGGAAAGCCCCAGAGTAATACTTACTGAGCTAATGCTCGCATTACGCAGCAGAGTTGGCTAGCCTGTCTTAAAAAGGAGCCGAGTTTGTGGGGTGGTGAGTGACGTTGATTTACATCCTGGTACCCAAAAGCACAAAATACCTGGCAGCTACAGTTCTTGTCCAAAACATGTTTTGCTCTTTGAAGTTTAATGTCTCAAAAGTAGTCGAATTCTCTGCTCCCTGTGAGCCATTTAGGTACCTGCTGTTTACGCTGCACATATTCTGTATGAGCCGGGCCTGTCGTAACAGATGCTTCTCAATTAAAAATCCTCTTTGGGTTCCACCCTGAGCGCCCAGAAGCACGAGGCTGGAATGGTTGCGATTGTTTGCTGCTGGCAGAGAAGCCACAGAACCCCTGTGTTCAGCTGCGGTACCTCTGCTTGGCTTTTGTGGCTGCTACACTAAAGAACTCTTAAGAAGTGAAGGACATACTTTCAGGTGCACATTTTATGCAAAGGGAATTTAAAACATTTTTATTTAGTGACAAAGTGGGAATTGTTTCAGAAAATTTGCGTTAATCTGAATCAGCATGGTTTAGTGCGTATAGGTGTATATATGTATGCACATGTATGTATAGAAGTAAACACTGGCATTTCATAATATGTCCTATAATGAAAATGGCTGCAATGAAGTGTTTATTCGTGTTCTTTTACAGTGATATCTGAGATTTTTTTATGCATCTGAATAATACTGTGGTTGTAAAAACACTTGTATTTAACTGAACTTGGCTTTGCAGTACTGACAGTAGATGTACCTCTGCCTAGGAAGGAGATCGATGTCTGTCTCATCCTACTGCAGGTCTTTATTCCTTTTGCTACTGCATAAAATACCTCAGTGCCTTACCCTAGGTTTCTTCCAGTACTTCTGTAAGGTAAATATGAAGGTGTGGACAGACTGCTTTAAGAGGGAGAGGAAGAACACTGACTTCTTTTGGCCAAAGAAAGTGTTAGGGAATGGAGAGATGACCATCTGACTTTCTCCATGTTAATGGGGAGGGCTTTAAATTCCAGATTAAGTTTTAGAATTTGTATTTGGTGCTTGTCTTATAAATACAGAAGTTACATTTAGAGCCATGGAATGTCTTTTACATGTAAAATCTTCACTGGATGTCTTTATCTCAAAAGTTAAAAAATGCTTCAGAGCGGAACCTCCTGTAGCTCTCTCAAGTTTTCTGGTTTTCTTCACGTATTTGAGTTATATATTTGCCTAAGTAATACACTTGGATGGTGGTAGTGGTACCCAAATTACTTTCCATGCAAAACTGTCTGGAATTCTGGTGGGTTTCCCTCTGCCTTTACATAATAGCGCTGTTTGCAGTGGAACTATTAAGTGCATTTATAAGGCCTGATAATTCTTTGGAAACTGCTTCAAACAGCATGGCCTGCCTTCAGGTGGAAATCAACTGGATAACTCTTATATCTCTGTCTGGTTTACCTGTCTTAATCTGAAAGATATAGGTTTGTTTACCTAGGTAGTGTTATGAGTGATTAGAATAATGACTAAATGATACTAAAATCCATCATTAAATTTTTCAACTAAAATTCTGCTAATTGATTTGATTTTTTTCCCCTAAACCTAGGCATTCTAATTTAAATTATGCTAACTACTCATGAAGCCAGAATGGGGCGCTTTATTTCTGACTAGCTGTTAATATTGCATCAGTAACCTTAAGTCTTACCTGTTTTCGTGCACTTCTTTTCTAACCCTTGCTCTGCCTAGCTGTTGTATTTAATTTCCATGTAGATTCCCTTTGTAGAGAAAGCACACGGTAGTGTATGAGTGCGTTTGGAAAGTGTTTGACATTCGTTTTATCAAGCCCATTTTTTCATAATTGCATAAAAATACAAATGTTTTACTTGAATTATTATGAAATGAATCATTAAAGGAAACACGTTTCAAAACCCTGCAATTGAACAAAGAAACCATAGCAGTCCTTAAAAATAAAACACAGAATCCCTAATTGATTAATAAGGCTTTTTGCATTTTTTTTGTTGTTTTGTTCAAATAGGTTTTTACCCTCTTGAATTCACGGTAATCCAATTTCTCTCTAAATATAATTTTACTGTCAATAATAAAAGTGGTTGCAGAAATCACATTTGCAGTTCTTCCAGCAAGTCATGCACGTGACACTTCTCATGGCTGTGATGAGTGGAAATGTGCAGTCACTGTTGCAATGGAGTCCTGACAACTCCCAGTTGTTACTGACATCGCACAGTTTAAGCTCTTGTATGTGTCTGCTTTTTCTACAGCTCAGTACCTGCCTTTTCCTACGATAGTGTCTCATGTTTCCATATACTGCTGAGGTTTAATACATTGCAAACTTTGCATATATCCCTGCTGTGTATTTAATCGTTGTAATCAAATACAAGCCAGTTAAGAGATTTTAGAGTAACTTTCTTTTTATTCTGGGATTATAACTGTAGTTTAAATAGAGATCACCAGGATAGCAAAAGTATTTTCGAGTACTATGAGTGAAACTGTTTAGCCTTGGCAGTTCATGAAATAGCATATTATAAAACGTGCATGTACGTTAGTAAACATTTCTCAAACTGATCTAAACTTGGGTAGTTTTCGGAGGGATATGAAGAGAACAAGGGAGGCTGACTAAGATGTTTCAGTCTTGAGGTGATTTAAGGTGTCAGACTTCAAACCAGCTAATACCGTGGATATTAGCTATTAGCACTGCTAAAATGCTTTGTAATTTGTAGTTTTCTTTATGCAGAAGAGAAGTTCCAAGGCTTCACTGCATGGTCGCTGTAGTCCTCTCCTTGGTTTTTAGGGACTAATAGAGAGTTATGTGTTCTATTGTCAGCCTACGAGGGCAAAAATTTAGGAGGAACGGTTAGTCCATGTTCCATGTTTTCTGCCTAGCTGGATAATGATTTCTCAGACTGCAGTTGTTTAGTCCTTGCAGTATAACTTCGATTAAGTAATGTCAACATCCCGGGGACACATGGAGATTGTTGCAATAGCTTCAGAACATGCTGGGGTTTGTCACTTGTTGGATTTTTTTTTTTGTTGGTTTGTTGGCTTTGGCTTTTTTTGACATCTTTTCCTTGTAAATGAGAAGTAGTTTAGTGCTGTTTCTTGCCTTTTGCTGCAAGGCCCTGTGCCAGGACCTGTCAATCCTGTCAACTCCTTTTCACTCTTCTACCCTTTTCCCCCCAATTCTTCCCTATCACTGTCTTATCCCTCCTCATTTAGGTTTGTTTTCAGCCAGTTTGAGGCCTGACTCTGAGATGGTGCTGCTGACAGGAGGGAGAAAAGAGGGGAGAATGGACTGCAGTAGCTTGACTTAAGAAGCTATAACTTCTCATCCTTGGGATACAGTTTGTTTCATTAATTCCTGAAAGCAGATAGTCCTACATCCTTCCAATTCCTCCTGCCCACCCCTGTTTGGCCACCTTCTTCTCCTCTCCCCTGCATCCCATCTAACCATCTTGTGTAGGGCCCCAAGGAGTTGGTTGTTGAGTTCATAGAATCATTTTTATTGAAAACCGTCATTAGGTGGAAATTTGGGGCGGGGGATGGCTGGGAATGGTATTCCTTGTGGCATGCTGTCATAGGTATGATTAGATGTTCCATCTAACAGCTGGAGAATTCAGCCTCTTGTTCCTGGCTGCTAACCAAAGTCGATAGCATGTGGAAGTTTATTCCACATTGACAGAATGCTGTCTCTACAAAGACTGCTCCTTAATTGTAATGAAGGAAAAGCAGGAATATTGCAGTATGTAAGAGAAATTATTTTTTTTTCCTAGGTAGCAGGGTTTTTTAAATTGCATAGGCCTTTTAGGCTGTTCTCTTTAATTGTTTGACCTCTGTTTAAAAAATAATTTTAGTAATATCTATAATCGTAATATCTAGTTTTGATTCAAACATAAGTTATATTTAAAGGAGAAAACCCATTTGAGCCAAGAGGCAGCTTTTCGTTGTGAGAAAGGGTGGGTGGGTGAAGGGTGATGCGAGTGAGTACAAGTCTCAATGGAGTTGTACAACAGACAGTGTGCATTGCACTACACTGAGAAAAATGTGGGGGATGTGTACTCTATTTGCTGCTTTGACAGTGAAATGGATCATCATGTTTTGTGTTACAACAAAAAGCTGAGATTATCAGGATTTGAATCAATAAAATACATGTCACTGTTTTGATAATCTTACTGTTTTGTTTTGTTTTTTCTCTGTTTTGCTGAAAAGTATGGGAGGCACAATACCGCCTGCTCCAGCCAATGCCTCCACAGAGGAGACAAGTAAGGTGAGATATGAAGAATTTATCACTGCAAATTGATGCTGACAAAATTACTGAGCAGCAGAAGGGGAAAAATTGCTGTCAGTTTTCACTCAAATGGAGGAGGGGGTGAATGTGAGAGTTCAGTCTGAAGCCTGCCCATTGTATGTTGCAGATGACTTCTTACAGATGGCTTCCTAGTTCAAGTGTTATCATGCTCCATTTCCCTAATCCTGAATGCCTGATGTTCTCTGCAATGCAAATGCCATACAGAGGCTTGATTTCTTTTTTTTGTTTTCTCTTGTCTGTTTATAAACCACTTCTCTAGTCATTAGTGGATTAAATTATAATCTTTTCATGAGAAGAAATATTAATGAGCATGATAAGTAATGAAGTGATCAGTTGAACTATCAATTTTTTAAAGCAGTATTTTGGAAGATGTTGTTGGTTTTTGTTCATTTATTTTAAGGGAGGAAGTAAATTTGCCGTGTAGATATTTATATCAGGATTTTTTTCAAGTTTGAAATTCTTTTGAAAAGCAGATGGTTTTTAATTTATTTAACAAGACAGTGGATGCTGGAATTACTGGCTAGTTAGAGCTCTGTGGAGGGATTGTGTGTATGTACTGAATATAGTGTGTGACACTAAGTATGAAGACAAGCAGCTTGTATCTGTGATAATAGACAGGATGTGCTAAGTTATGGGATTCAGATGAAATTTAGCTAGAAGTTGATAAGAAAACATCTGAAATTTTTAAAAAAATATTCTAAGTAGGTACAGCAACAATCTCAGACCTTGGCAAATGAAAACAATATTTAAGTCACTGTCATCAGCTTATTGTTGCCTGCTAAAGGACCTTAGCTTAATAGTATTAGATCAAGAGAATTTTTGATCCAGAGAATGTGTGAGGGAAGGCAGGAAGATTGGAAGAGTTGGTTAGTAATCACTGCAAAACTGGGTCTGAATTGGGTGTTATTTGGATTATTTGGTTTTGGTTATTGAATTACAAAATTTGGAGGACCAGCTTTACCAATAATAGAAGTTCATGAGTCCAGATTTGAGCTCTTAAATATTTGCATACATGATAGACTTAATCTGAGAGGAGGGAAAAGGAGATTAGTATCTTAAAAATAAAATGGTTCGGCTGTATAGCGATCTGATTTTTCTAATACACTGTTATTCATGAGAGTGGAAATAGAGCATCGGTCAGAAATAATGTGTACTTACAAATGTGTGTCTCTCTCAGGGCAAAGCAGAAGAACACCCAGAGGAGCCGGTTAAATCACCTGAACCAGAAAGTGAAGAGAGTGACTTAGGTGGGGAAAATAGTAACTTTACTGCATTTTGCCAATGTGAAAATGATTCTGAAATTCCTGTCTCTATAGATGGAGCTTAGTCTTGCTTTTTGTTTTTCCCCCAGAAATTGATAATGAGGGAGTGATTGAGCCAGACAACGATGACCCTCAAGAAATGGGAGATGAAAATGTGGAGGTAAGCAAAATATTTTCAATGTGGCAGTAGGAAAGATAGAAAGAGGGTTTGAGTGTAATCAAGGATAGCAGCTGAGGGAGGATGAGTACTCTATTATCTGTGTAGCCAGCTTTTGTTTTGGCTCTTTTTCTTCTAAACAGAAAACTTACTGGCTTAAAATCACAGTCTTTTCTTATTCAAGATTAGAGTCAATCTAAAAGTTTAATGTGGAAGGTCAAGTCAGAAAACACCAAAGTTTATCAAAACACCTATGGAAACTAGATATGTAGAATTCTACCATTATTCAACTTAGATTTCAAGTGTTTTATAGCTAAAAATAATGTTGACTAATGTCTTCAAGCTGAAAGCAAAGGTTTTGTGGGTTTTTTGAGCTATGATTTCAATGCAAATTAAAATTAAGTTTCTGGAATTGGAAAACTGAAGCTTTCTCTTTTGGCGCGGTCTTAGCGTGGCAATTCTGGCCTGGGCTCTACAGCTTTTGGGGTTTGTGTGTGTTCTTCATTTAATTTTGTTAGGTAACTGAAGAGATGGCGGATCAAGCTAACGAAAAGAAGATTGAGGCGATAAATGCTCTCGGTGAAGGTGATAAATTGTTTTTTTGTACTTATTCAAGGACATTAGGTTTGGTTGTCCTATTATAAAAAAGAAGGTAGATATCTTGGACCATTTTGAATGCTTTTAAGGAAAAGGAAACATACTTCTTGCTGGATACCCAAAACTATCTAGAACATGAAAGCTTCTTCAAGTACTGCTTTTCCGATGTAGCCATGGTGTAGGGAAAGGTGGGAGGGGGGAATGAGGTACTGCAGCATCTTAATTACAAATTGATCATTATAGTAGTTCCCTCCATATTATGATTAGTGTCTCTAGTGGTTTGTCTTAATGCAGTGAAAAGCTCTATAATAAAGATGTGACATTCTATTTGATTGCATTCAAAGTTAAATGTACAAATTTAACTGGGAAAAGTATCTCTTCTCAAATGTTAATTTTGGAGTTTGTACTTCAGTATCGTAGCAAGAGGAAGAATTGGTTTTCCTTTGTTGCTAATGTTCTATCTAAGAAGTGTCTAGGCACGTAACACTGTGTAAGGCAGGTTTGGGAATTTGGATGTAATTTCATTACATAATGATTGAAACTTCACTGGTACCTATATTTAGGGAACCTTCAGAAGGCTGTTGACTTGTTCACAGATGCTATCAAGCTGAATCCTTGTTTGGCTATCTTGTATGCCAAGAGGGCAAGGTGAGTCATAAACTAGTGATTTATGTTTCTGCCTGTTCTGTTATTTTCCTTAAAAAGTCTAAATATAAGGCAACTTGAGGATCTGTGTAAACTTAAACCACAGGAGGGAAAGGGAAATGTTCATTTCGTGCAGTTTCTCTTATATTTGACTCACCAGATTTGCTGAAGCAGCCATATAAAGAATCTTGATAATACAGTCAATAACAGAATAGTGTGCCAAAACGCATCGTGGTAACATTAAGGATACTTTCCTGTCTGACCTTCCAGGGGGTACCCCGGCAGTCACACTCAAAGTGAGCTGGAATTGAAACCCCTTTGCAGCTACACACCCTCCACACTCACACAGTCAGACCAGGTTTCCTTACTGTCTTGACCCTGGGTTTCCCACAGCAGAGTCTCAGATACCTGGATCCTTAAAATAATTTAGTCATGGTTTAATAACAAAGTAACAGCTCAAGCTGGTGCCTCTGAGGAGGGACCCCAAACAAAAGACGCCCTGGGCTTTTATACCCTCACAGTCTGTGCTTGTGAAAGTCATGGGCTCCTGCTGTGTCTCAGAGTGTCCAGTCACCTGGCTGGGCCACAGGTCCCTGTGCAAAGACTGGCACCGGTTCTTGCCTGGGGCTCTCAGCATGAGAGTTCAGTCTTCAGCTGACACTGCCGCTGCACATGGAGCTACCTGCACTGAAAGTATTCCTCAACAATATTGCTTTTGGTGTGTTGAGATAGAATAATGCTGGATTAGAAACACTTGTAAAATCTGAAGTTTATTGTGGGATTAAGATGATGATTGAAATGATACTCTGTTTAGATGCAAACTTAATTAAGAATCCTGTGAATTCTCTCCCTGTTGTACCTGCTAAATGAATTTGTTAGTAGACCAAATCTACTGGCTGTAGACTGTTTTGTTCAACAGTCTTTGAACAGAACACATCTGTATCTCAGCCCATTCTCTACCCACCTTACTGCTAATAACATCTACCAGACTGCAGATGATGCATTGGGAACTTTCTAAATTTATAATGCACAAACATCTTTATCTTCCTGATTCTTCAGGAAAGCTGGACAAGTATGTGTTGCAGAAGCAGATTTTTTTTTCTGTTCTTACACAAAAGACCACTAACAATGGATGATTTGATAATTTAGTGGATCTTTTCCATAGCAAAGTATTATTCAAAGAAAACTTCAACTTTCATGAGATTAATTAGTGTCCTTTAACTGTTCCATTCTAATACATCTTAACTGGTACTTGCCTTGCTGTTTTTTTCCTTTCCATATCAAAGTTTTTGCATGTAACACCACTTGTGTACCTTAATACACTGTTGCTGTTGCCATCATAACAGTATTTTTAAAATCTCTTATAGTGCCATATCTTCTCAGGACTGGGTATAGCAATGAAAAATAAGAATGTTAGGAGAAGTTTAAAAGTTCCCTCAATTTGGTCTGTTGTAGAAAGAAATGAATAATATATTAGGATATTGTAAAATTTGCCGTGCTGATCAAGTGCTATGAGTAATCCATGGTTTTGCTTCTGGAGGGGGTTGTGTATTTGAGAAACTAGGGGTTTTGTGGAGTGAAAAACATTGGAATGGCTTTCATTGGTGAGGTGTTGCTTTGGGACACTTCCCTGACACCCTGTCCACCTGTTTGTTCCTAGAAGAAAATGTGTGACTTTGTGCTTTCTTTATAACAAATCTTATTAATGAAGTTACTTACAGGAAGTGTTGATAAATTGTTTTCAAGTAGATATAAAAGGGAGATGTAGAATTAGATGTAGACGTAGAAGTTCTGACATGGAATATGTTGAATATTGAATACTTTTGTCAATTCAGGAATATTTTTTAGTGTTTTCTTCAGAGATTTTTAGTTTTAATTACTTGAACCTCCTAAAGTACCACTCTACTAGTTAGTCTGATATTCTTGTATGTTGTGAAATTTTCAGTTTTTACATTGAACTGACAAGGGATTGTGGCTTCTTGCTGAGTTTGTGTTTGTTTTGCTGCTTTTGATGACTCATCTCCTATCTCCTTTTCCTCATGACTCTAGCTGTTGATCCTTGTAGCTTGCATAACTCCTCGTGTTTTCTTTGTGTTACTGTGTTAAAGACTGTGCAATATAGCATGCAGAATATTGTTGTTTTGTTCGAATTGCTAGTTGCCATTGGCTATAGACACCAAACACCATGGGGCTGAACCGTCCTTTGCATTTCTGTGTCTTCTTCTGCACTGAAGTTATTCTTGCTGGCAGGACTTGAGTCTGAACAATGAATCAGTTCTTGCTAATGATTCACCTACAATGCTGGGAGGTTGAGACTAAATTTTAGCAACTTTGTTATGACTATAAAATAATTTTGAACTCAGCTCTTCAAATGCATTATCTCACTAGCTTGCCTGTTAGTCACCCAAAATTATTTCCAGCTTAAGTTAGTAACTTGGTATTTCAATATGTATGATAAATGTTCCCACAGTGTTTTTGTGAAACTACAGAAGCCAAATGCTGCCATTAGAGATTGTGACAGAGCCATCAAGATTAATCCTGACTCGGCACAGACCTATAAGTGGAGGGGGAAAGCACACAGGTAATGAACTGCACCTGTACTTGATGTTATATTTACTTGGGGGGAACAGTTTTGTTCATACATTCTCTTCTTCTCTGTGTCTCTGAACTGTTTGTCTTGTTCCTGAGAGCAGTAGCTGTGAGCCAAGAAACCATTGTGCTGAATATGTGGCTGAGAGAATAGAAAGGATGATGGTGATTTATTGATAGCAGTTTATGAGTAGACCTCCTGGTACTCTCATCCCCTGTCCCCCCCTGCCCCCCTCATCTTCTAATGGCTTACTGCTTTTCTGAATAACATTTTCTAATCATTTGGTAAAGATTATGAGATCTAGGACTGTGTGTTTTATTTGTTTGGAGGTCTTTTGTTTTCACTTGGTTTGTTGGGTTTTTTTACTAGACGATAATTCTTGAAGATTTCTCTGCTGTTCTTATTCCTTAGATCCTAGAGCTCTTCGACATAATAAACTTAAATGCCTGGTTATTAAGGGAAGCATTTGTTGCAATTGAGAAATGTTATTAAACAAACAATGTAATTATTTTAAATGGTGTTAGGCATCCTCCCAACTATAGTTCAATTTTTTTTTCTTGAAATAGCAATAAATCAGAGAAAAAAGGTGACAATTCTTATGGCCTGTATAAAAGTGGAGGAAGCAAATGCTAACATAATTTTAAAAAAAGAAGTTTTAGACAGTGTTCAGAGAGTAGTTCATTAGTGTCTGCGGTTTTAATTTACAGTGTGAAGCCTAAGAGTGAGAAAACTGGAGCATAGTTTGAATTAATACCTCTGTTTGTGAGCAGAAGTGCTTTGACCATTTAGTAATACCACCATTTGCTTAAATTTTCAATTATCAAGAGTATGTGTAGATTAATAGTAAAGAAGTGTGCACAGAGCCTTACATGACCTCTTCAATTAAGAAAGGGTGCATCCAGTCAGGAAGTTTGAGTGCTGAGTAAGAGGGTCCACTTAAGCTTGAGGTGGTAGTAATGGTGTAGACTTGCACAGAACATTGAATGTGTAGACTGAACACGTGCCTAGTGGTGCAGAATATTTTTCTTAGTGTGCTTCATGTGTTTAGCTAGGCTACCTTCTCCCTGTTAGATCATTCTTTATAGCAGATGATGACGTGATCTCATGGAAAGTTTTTTGGTCGTTGTTACTTCAAGCAAAAGTTACTGTAAGGATATGAAGCAAGCAAGCAAGCGTCCTCTAATGGTATTGTAGTGTGCAACCTAGCGAAAACACCGCAATTATTAAACTTCTGTAAGTCCTTGTAGCTCTAGGTAAAAATTCTGAGTTGATGCATGGTTAAATACTTTGAAGAACTGTGAGTGTTCAGTTTTTCCTTCTGACTGTTGGTGTCTTCTGAATTCCAGACTTCTTGGCCACTGGGAGGAGGCTGCTCATGATCTTGCATTAGCTTGTAAACTGGATTACGATGAAGATGCAAGTGCCATGCTGAAGGAGGTGCAGCCGAGAGTAAGTGGGGAGGAATGTTGAAGGTCTTTCCTGTATTTGTCTGAGTGACATAGCTGCCTTCATATTCTTCAATAGGCGTTGTCTGGAAGAAATGTGTTCATATGTCTTCCAACACTTCAAACTGAGGTTATAAATACTTCTGTCTTCAGTAACAGCTGTTTATGGCTGTGTGTAGAGAAATCGAGTGTGTGGGGCTGGGCATGTAACCAAAATATGAAGTATGTTCCTTTTTAAAATTTTAACAGAAGAATCTGAAGCAGTTGAAGTTTGCCAGGTAATTTAGAATCTAGGCTAAAAACCTTCAGAAAAGCAAGAGATAGCTGACAATGGATTTTTTCCCAAGATATTTCTGAGTTGATCAAGCTTTGTCCTTTGTCGCTGTTACGTCCGAGACGCATAAAGAAAACAACACAGAGTCCAGGCTCATGAACAAGTGGAAGCGCTTTAGTAATTTTCTGACTACTTTTATAGGATAGATCGCAAAAGTGTGTTGAGCGGCAATAGGTAATTGGTTCCTCGGCCATCCCCCCCTTGAGAGGATTGGCCAAGTTCTAAGATACCTATTCCAAAATATTTTCAAAGTCAAAGCCATAATAATCTTGCAAAACAGCCTGCAGGTGCAAGAAATTTATGAAACTGTGACCTTGTTTAAAATAGTTTGCATGGGAAAAACAGTCTTCTCACAGAATATTGAGAAGAGGCTGAAGAATTACTCTGCTTCTAACTTTTTAGCACCTACAGTCCTAAGCATATTTTCTAAAGGAGGGATTTTGCTTTGGTTTGTACTTTCATTAGCCAGCCCCATGAGGGCAGCCTCAGCTCTGCGCAACTGGTTTTCAGCTGTTCTCCCATGGCTGACCCCAGCAATCTTCTAAGGAGGAACTTCTGTGTAACCAGTGTAACACTATTGATAGCAGGCTTCCTTTTTCATGTGTTTTTGCCTGTTACTTTGAAGTGGTTGACACACCACAGATGGCAGCTGTTGTATTGTATTGAGTTTACATAGGAAGTTTGGGGGAAGGTGGAGACTGCAGGGCTGGCCTCTTGTAAGGAGAAACCTGAGGCTGCCCCTGTGTGAGAGGGAGCCAGTTCCAGCTGGTGCCAAAGCTGAGCAAGTCAGTGATGCTGGTGGCGCTTCTGTGATAATATACTTAAGAAAGGGTTAAAAAATGCAGCATAACAGCTGTGAGAGGGAGGGCAGTAAACAAGAAAAATATGCGAGAAGCAACCCTGCAGAGACACCAAGATCAGTGAAGAAGGAAGTGAGAGGAGGTGTGCTAGGCATGGGAGCGGAGATTCCCCTGCAGCCAATGGAGAAGGTCATGGTTAAGCAGATTGTCCTTCTCGAGCCTTTGGAGGTTCACAGTGGAGCAGATCCACCCTGCAGCCCATGGAGGATCCCATGCCAGAGGAAGTGGGTGTGCCCTGAAGAAAGCTCCAGCTCATGGAGAATCCACTGGAGCCGGCTGCTGGCAGAGACGGCAGCCTGTGGAGAGAAGCCTACACAGAAGCTGGTTTTGTGGCAGGAGCTGCAGCTCATGGGAGATCCATGGTGGAACAGTCTGTTTAAGCACAGTACCTTGTGGGGACAACCACACTGGAGCAGTTTGTGACGAACTGTATCCTGTGGGGCAGACATGCTGGGGCAGGAAAAAGGTGTGAAAAGGAAGGAGTGGTAGAAGTACAGTGAACTGACGACAGTCCCCACCCCACCGTGCTGTTCAGGATGGGGGGAGGAAGTGAAAGAATGGGAAATGAAGCAGTAAAGCTGAACTTTGGGAAGAAGGTGGCTTTAGTTTTGTCTTTGTTTCTCATCATCCTGCTCCATTTTTAATGGGCAATAAATTAAATGAATATTCTCCATGTTGAGTCTGTTTTGCCCATGATGGTCGTGGGTGAGTGATCTTGTCTTTATCTCAAGCCAAGAGCTTCTCCATCTTATTTTCTCTTCCTCTCCTGTTGAGAAGAGGGGAGTGAGGGAGCAGCTTAGTGAGCATCTGGCAGTCAGTCAAGCTAAAACCCCCCACATTCCTCTGTCTAGTAACTTCAGCTTTTCTACCATGTCTTTGCTGTCTCCAGCAAAATTACAATGGAAACCATTTTACAACCTATTAGTCTTCTGTTTTGGAGACTATTGATCTGTGGTTAATGTAATTAGGTCTTAGGTCTCAACTGGTTTTCATAAGAAGTATACTTAATGCTTGGCTGAGGGGGAACCCTTTCTTTCCCAGTTAATCTGCTCGAGCACAGAAACAGCAGAGTATCTGTGATACATTGATGTGTAGTTGCTGACTGCATGGGAACTTTATGTAGCTCTAGGAAAAACATACTATCTTTTCATGGGTGATTTTCAAAATCTTAAGTAAGTGAAAAGGATGCATTCATCTCATTTATTCATTTCAAGCTTTCCTAGAATTTTTTACTTTGTAGCACTTTCAGCTAAAAGTCTAAGTCAGATTCTAAAAACATTCAGTTAATTTTGAGAAATACTTAGAAATAATGAAAATCTAAACTTTGGACACTCTTTATGCTTCATTTAAAAGAAAACAAAACACTTACCTCTCTCTTAACGAGCCATTAAATGGCAGTGACATCAGGATCTGATAGCATGTACTGCATTCACTCTCTGTCATTCCTGCTGCCTCCAGTGTGCTTTCTCTGGCAGATGCACCTTAGGAATGATGTAGTATGGAATGATTATCTCCTACCCAAAATAAGTTGTATCAAAGCTCTGCTACTTACAAAGTAATTTTTTCCTTTAAAGAGTATTCTAAAAGAATACAAGAGTATCCATTGTGGTAGGAGTATCTTTGTTCTTGCCCCTGATTTTGGTATGTGTTTTTTAGTTACAGGAATGGTACAGAGTAACCATCATGCACTATTTGTGAAATCATGAACCGGTTTTGCAGTGATTTGTAAGGATACGTTCTGTTTTGCGGGAAGCGGTGCTGCAGTTCTGTCGTTATAATGAGCCCTGAGTGAGGAGCCTTGGGAAGATTGTTAATTCCTCTTTCGCTGGGGCTGTAGATTTAATACTCTTGAGGAAAAACTTAGTAGGAGGAAGCAAACTTCCTTCTCACCAGCCCTTTCTTGGTTTGATTGAGGAATTCTTTGGTCTGCCTGTTGGTCTGTACATGCTGTAGAGGCATCTGAAACAGCAGTAACACTATCTAAAAAGTCTGTGTGTGCAGTGGGAATTATACTTCCTATTGTGCCCTTTTCTGGGGCAGTTGCTGGTTTTAACCCCAGAGAAATCAATATTTTAGCATAAAAACATGAAGGGACATGGACTAATAACATGTTCAAGTTCTAATGATGTTGCAAGTCCCAAAACTACTGCAAAAAACTATGCTAGAGTGCGTGTTCTGGTGAATCCAGTCATGGTTGAGTAGACGTGAATGACTGATTGCCATGGGAAAGAAGTAGCAAATGGCTCCTAAAACAAAGAGGCTTTTAGGATGTGAAGTTTAAGAACTGGTAGAACCAGTTGGTTATGCTTACATGTATTTTGTATTGAAATACGTTGTGTGATATGCTAGAAATGTATAGGAACTCCTGGTATTCCATTGTGACAGGCTCAGAAAATTGCAGAACATCGACGAAAATATGAGCGGAAGCGTGAAGAAAAGGAAATCAAGGAAAGAATGGAAAGAGTGAAGAAGGCACGGGAGGAGCATGAGAAAGCACAAAGGGTGAATATTTAGGCTTTAATATTTCTTAATTATTTGGAGAGTGTCATAGTTATTTTGGTTAAAATGAATTACAGAGGAAAAAATGTTTTAAATTTTAGAGAGTTGGTTTCTGTGTTGCTTACTTGACCGGTAATGAAATCTGGAGAAGAGGGCATTTGAGTTCATCTGGTTTTATTCCTTGTGACAAAAACAGTCTCTGGAATCTCTACTAATCCTGTATTTCAAGAAGTCAGTTATTGTATGACTGTTCCAGAATAGTTTTCACTTAAAGTACTTATGTATCCCAGAGTGGGAGGTTTTAAATTCAGAATTTAATGAATTCTCTTCCTCAATTCCTGGCACAGTTTGCTTGCTTTTTCTTGTGCTTTAATGATATATTTTAATATGTGGTGGGTGGGAGTTCTAAAAATACAGTTGGGAAGCTAAAACAAATCGTACAATTCGTATTCAGTAGAAACATACTCTGCATAATTAACCTGCAATCATGTACAAAATTAAGAATAGACAGAGCAATTTCTTGTCAGTGGTTTTGAACATAGTAGAGTGCTTTGTTTATTATGATAGCACATCTGCCTGAAACAGTCTCGGCTATTTTTTTTCTCCTAAACCCAGTTGAGCAGTAGAAAACAGGCTGCATTTCAATTGTTTTTTGTGGAATGATGTGCTTTCATCTGCAGGAGGAAGAAGCAAGGCGACAGGCAGGAGGAGCTCAGTTTGGTGGCTTCCCAGGTGGCTTCCCAGGTATTTTATTTTTAAGCATCAATACTTGAGGTAGAGGTAGCTGTTGTTTCCATATGGGGTATTATAACTGCCGTTTTTATAGCATTTGTTCTCAAGACACAGAGAAAGATCTTGTGTGAAGTTTAGAACTTGTATACAAATAACTCTTGAAGAACTAGTGGTAAGAGGGATGGGTTTCTTTCTCTCGAAGAGGATTGATGCTGTTTAGCAAGTTAGAGGGAAGACAGAAATCAATAATTGAAGGATAACAGAATGAAAGGATTTAGGTCTGGGAAAACAAAAGAAGCAGAATTTGCTTGATAATGCATTGAAAAATGAGTATAAAAATGTTTTCTAAATGACCAAGGTTGCCTTGAATCCATTCTGCTTTAGAACAATAGTTTTCAAGTTGAAAGTTTGGATTGAACATGAGGGAAATCTGTGCTGGTTGGAAGTTGTTGTTAAACAGAATAGTTTTTTAAAGGAGGTAGTGCAGATTACGTTATAGAAAAGTTATCCTTGACAGCATCACAAAAATCAGCTTTCCGTGTTATACAATGAACTGGGGAGAAACAAACGTACTAATGCTCTTGAAGATAGTCTGTGTGCATGCTCCAGTTGGATCAGCAGCCAGATAGAGACCATATGTGTCATGCTCAGCACAGCTGGGGAAGCTGCTGAATAAGGATCCCGTAAGAGAACCTCAAGCATTTTGCTTCAGGGTTATTTTTCTTGGTGTTTTGTTGGATTTTTTCCTATTGGTGGTACAATTTTTCAAAGCTTGAAGTTCTTGGCAAATGTGGAATGTGTCTGGGACATAATACTACTGAGCTGCTTCTGCCCTAAGTTGTTTACCCCAGGCATTCAAACTCCTTATGTTCCTGAGTTTGAGACCTACCTCATTTAAGGTAACCAGAAAAAGAACTGTACTCATTACAAGCCTCCTATTCAATTGGGTTAAAAACATGGATGAAAGAAGATGTAGGTCTTCACATCATAAGAAGGTGAAGACCCTGCTTTTCATTGAGTGGACCAGCTGTAGCCCTGTTGAAGGACATGGCTTTAGAGATGTGGCAACGGCAGTATGTCTTAGTCTCAGTGAACACAATTATTGTATAGGTGAGTTAAACACTTTTCGTCATGCATTTTTCTTGTGTTGGATTTTCAGGTGGCTTTCCTGGGGCTGGAGGTATGCCAGGAATGGCAGGTATGCCAGGTCTCAATGAGATTCTCAGTGATCCAGAAGTTCTTGCGGCCATGCAGGTGAGTATTTGTTAAAGTCAAAGCTACATGATCTGAACAAGAAACAGCGTCTAAGAGCCTAAGGGGAGGAAGGAAGATGTGACCTTTTGGATAGCAATGGGGTGCTTGCTTATTTCTGTTGTAAAATTCTTTCCTGATGTGTGTGACACCAGACTGTCTGGATTCAATGTTAGCTGTTTTGGAAACTAATGGAAGCTTAATTAAAAATCACACACACCCCCTGCCCCCCGTCTGTGATAGGCAAAACTGTGCACTGTATGCAGTTGTCATATCTTCTGAAAAACTCTCTCACATGGTTGTTTTCCACACATTATAATTCACTTGCTCGTTTTTTGAATGCACCCACTTTGTAGAGGGATAATTATGCACAAACAAAAAATTGTTAATATTTTTCTAACACAATATATTATAATAATATTGTGATGAGAATTACCTTTCTCTTAGGAGATTAAATGTTTGAGGTTTTGCCACAGACGAAGTATTATTAGAATAGTTCTTCACTGGACATTTTCTGAATTCATATTCAGAAAGCTTACTTCCCTAGTAGACTTGATTAATTACTCAATTAATTAATTGCTCAATGTCATGACTACTTCTACTTAAGAAAAGTATTTCAACAGATTAAGTGGAACATATCTGACAACACCAGTTTTAAGGGCAGATTGGCTAGAAAAAGTCAGAGCTATGTAGTCACATTTGCTATGATCTAATAATCAAGTATAAAACTGTCTTGTTTCTTTTTTCTGGGTTGCTGTGGTTAAAGTAGAGTTACATATTGTCCTCAGCTCATTGAAATAAAGGCATCTCAAGGGAACCTTATTCAGTATTCCCTGGAATCACAAAAAAATCATCACTTTCCGTGCAAAAGTTCATGGGTTCATTCCCTTAATGGTTGCTGATGTTGGAAAACACACCTTGGGCTGCCACAGTCAGCAATGTTGGCTTGCATGCAAGCCATACAGAAAGGGCCCTTGTCTTGTAGCTGTCTTCCTTACCTGGCTACTTCCTGCTGTAACACTGGAGTTTGTGATGAGAGGTTGCTGAAAACAGTGTTGAGGTGCAGCTAAATATTAAGTGCTTGTCATGTGCTTTTAAGAAAACTCCATTGCATGCTGATTACATATGCCCCAACATAGGGTAGGACTCTGTTGCAAGAATGTGTGTTGGCAGTGCTTTCTGATAATGCAGGCAGGCTTTAACATGTACAGCCTGTTAGCAAACCTTGAGTCTTTTCCTGTCCTCTTTGTACCACCTTGGTATCTAGATACGATTTATTAGAACTTGATCTATGTCTACACTGCCACCTTTTCCTAAAATGTCCAACTCTGCGTTCTGGTCTTTTCTGAAGTGGCCATATAAGCTCTAATTTTAAAAGACAGTAGTTTCTACTGCTTGGCATCTGCTCGGTGCAGCTATGGAATATGTTGATGGATAATGTTAGCTGGCAGCTATTATGTCTGTTGTCTGAGGTGACAAAAAAGTCTCAACATACTGAATCACACAAGTCGCTCCAAAATTGCTTTTTAACTGATAGTCTGTAGAGGCTTTTCATAGTGATGAGTTAGTGCCAAAACGGGAATATTCTAAGAGTAAAGGCTACCACCTCAGTCTCTTTAGACTTGCTATGATCTCATCATTTTGGAGACTATTCTCCATGAGTTAACACTGAAATGTGCCTGACTCTTTTAACATCTCAGTAAACCTGACAACCATGTGTGCCTGAAGACAAGCCAATTAAACTGGTTATGCTGTTACCTTCATCTTGTCGTCCATAGAAGCAAGCCAAGAACCAGATATGGATGCCTGTGGACGTGTTCAGGGAAGTTATTGCTTGTCATTGGCGTAAATCTTACCTGCTCTAGGTGACCCTGCCTGGGCAGGGGGGGTTGGCCTAGATGATGTCCAGAGGTCCCTTCCTCTACAACCCTAACAATTCTGTGATTTTGTGTACTCTGTAAACCACTATAAAAAAAACTCTTCCTTGAGAGAGATTTCTGGTTCCATTACCTGAAGATTTATTTCTTCAGGATTTTTTTTTATTATTATTTTCGCTCAAAGCAGCAAAACTTCTGTTGCATTTCTTTTCACAGCTTCTTAATGATAGCAAGTTGTGACTTTTTGTAGTGACTTCTAATGTATGTTATTTTAGCTCATTTGCCCTTAAGCTTTCTAGTTTCCAGAAGAATTGACTGAAATTTTAGTGTGTTTTATTTTACTGTTTTGCCTATCTGGAGGGTTGTCCAGTACTTCATATCTTGCATACACAACTGCTTTCTCTAGGCACATGACATTTGCATTTTGGAGTCAAGTAGAAGGTTTTTTATATGGAGTGGTGTGTAAGGTGAACATATGGATTCTTTATTTGACATGTAGCCATAGGTTAGACACAGACTTCCAACAAAATGTGCTAAGTTGGAAAAAAAAGTAGTGATAACTTTTTGCTTGGAAGTATTATTTTTCCTTCTGCAACTAAAGACTAGAGCATTAGAAAACTGAATGTCTCCCTTGTACCATTAATGGAATGGCTACCATTCCACCTTATGTACTGAACATTTCCCTAGAGAAATGTTGATATCATCAGTCTTACACTTTATTTTGATAATATTGCTCATCAATGTGAAACCTTTGATGTTATAAACACTCTGTAAGGTTGAGAGCTTCCAGAGAGTCACAGAGGTACAGAATCATTTACTTGCTGTGAATTGATAGGAAAGTGAAACACATAGCATAAAACTGGATATTCAACATTAATTTAGGTGTGCTTTGACACAAACTAGTGACTAAGCTTACTCAGCTTTTTGTTCCAGATTCATATATAAGTGAAACCACAAACTTAACAACGTGACATAATCTTCATAATCATATGCCCTATTTTGAAATCAGTTCAAGAAGTCTGAGGTTGTGAAAGTCTTTTCTTTGCATGGGAATCCTGTAAAGTGGACAGAATGTATCTAGTCTCTCTTTTCTGAACTTCAGCATTCTGTTTTCCATATACTTTTGCAGATTATCTTTTGTGAGGGAGACGACACAAATACTCCCCTAAGACTGGACTCTTGGTTCCCAGCATGTATAAAATGAGACTGAGGTGTGTGGGTGCTTTCAGTGGAGTCCACACCCTACCAAATGCAATTTAGGATCAGAGTTGTTAAACAGCTTTGGACTGAGCCTGATGCTAGAATAGATACAGGATGGTGTTATTGTAGCACAGACAGCTCTGAGCACACTTGCTGGGTTTTGGTGGTTTCCAAAGAACATGCCTGCTGTAGCAATGGCTTAGAAGTCTAGGGAGCAGTGTATCTTTCGGTGAAAATGCTTAAATGTCCTCGAAAGAACAGTAGATGAAATTACATCTGTGCAATAGTACAATATCATCTGTGACTTGTATTGAACATAATAAACTGCTTGCACTTTTGTTGAATTAAAAGAAATTGGAATTTTTGTAGATATTGCTTATAATGGAAACATTTCTCCAGGCTGAGATACAAAATCGATACATACAGATTCATTATGTTCAAAACATACACATGTAAAACGAGTAAAACCAGTTCAAGTTCAGTGGAGGCCAAAGGTACGCTAGAAGTATGGGAAAAAGGTATTAATGCTTCTCATACTAAATAGAGAAGATGGAGTTGTTATTTTTTTGGGCACTGACTTTATTGAATATGCGGATGTATTTATCAACTGCAACACAGTAGTGTGATGAAAGACAACAAGGTTCTCTTCCAAGCGTGATTTCTCAGCAAAGGTGAAGAATGACTGAGAATTAAATGCATTTTTAAAAGCCAAACATTGCCACATTGTCTGGTCACAACCCAACAGTTTCAGGCTTCTGCTGCTAGAATGAAAAAATGAAAAAAGGATGAGAATTGGCTGTTGCTCAGAGTAGAGTTATCCTATCATGCATGCTACACACATCAAACTCCTGCCTCCTTCAAAATGCATTTGAAAGATGCCTGAACAGAAAGAATACAGTAGGTGTGGCTGTGTTTGATAGCTCCTGTTCTGGGAAAACGGAACTCTTATCCTATCCCCCTTCTCACACACTGAACTATTACTGTAACAAGTTCAGTAATGACTCTGGTGTTCACTGACACAGCCTTAACAACATGCACTGTATTACTGGGTTGTCTTTAGAGACTTCTTGCCAGAATTCTAATGTAGTCTTGTTACGTAAAAACTGAGCAAGATTAGATTCATGTGGAACCACATAATCACTTTTGTAGAGTTGTTTTACAAGTGCCCTAATTTTTTTTTTGCTTTTTATCCTGCAGGATCCTGAAGTTATGGTTGCATTCCAAGATGTTGCCCAGAACCCAGCAAATATGTCCAAATACCAGAGCAATCCCAAGGTCATGAATCTCATCAGTAAATTGTCTGCCAAATTTGGCAGTAAACCGTAAAATCCCTGGTTCTTAAAAATCATATCTGAATGGGAAGGATTGGATTTGGCTAACCAGTGTTGCAATAAAACAAACCATTTTACCTCTGATCTTCTTAAGAAGAGAAATGGGGTGTTCTAAGGAGAACTGCTCTCTAGCCCCAAGTATTGACTTTATTCAATTATTGGTTTATAGAACTCAAATTATATTCAGATGACCTAGTTTCAACCATCCCTTCTTGTCCAAGAGTTGCAACCTTTTATTATAACTTTTATTGTAAGTATTACAGATAGTTTTCTCTGAATGAATGCTCTTACAACAAATTGTAGTATTCCAGGAGTGCAAGATAAAAACATGCTATTTTTTAAATTGCTCTCACTGAGCAAAGGGGAAAGAACTTTAACAGTTGAAGTCTGTCATAATCCCCTTAGGACGGAAAAATAGCAAAGGTGGGACAAGTCTGAAGAACTAACTGGATAAAGGAATTGTCTGCAAATACAGATTTTTTTTTTTATGGGTGACTGACTTTATAGAGCTATTATCAGAATAATCAGGCTAGCTAGTTACACACTGGAACTTCTGGCAGTACTGCAAATGCTATATAATTTTGATCACCACAATTGTACAGCAAAGGTACGGTCCTATCCTTTGCACAACCTGGCATGAAGTACATATTGCTGAGGCCACAGATGTTTTGTTACTTGTTCAGTTCTTGTCCAGCACCTTTATGTAACATTTTATTTATCAGTCTGGGTATGGGAGAGCAGCTTACTGTCTGTGCTTGTGCTCTTGTCCTTTCCCAGTTGGCAGGCCCTCTGCTCGTTGCACTCACCCTTCCTTGGGGCCATGCTTACCAGGTTGCATCTATTTGGAAACTTTAGGGAAGGAATCTTGTTCCCATCACTACCTCTGTCCCACTGAATGCAAGCCATCCAGAACATGTACATGCAGAGTTATAGATCGGTGAAGGGGAGAATACCCAACAAAATTGCAGCTCTGGGTTCTGAATCAGTTTGAGTCCTTACATGCTTGCTGATTAAAATTTCTTGGTCAAAGTCCTGCTGTCTCTGTAGAGGTGATGACTCTTTCTTCACCACATTCTGTAGTCTTCCGTCTTTTCTTGTAGCCTCTTGTTTAAAAAAAAAAAAAA
>VZTI01005559.1:316279-340992 GCA_013397865.1 Struthidea cinerea
CCCGCATTTGTGAGTATGGGACAGTTCTATATATACAGACAGTTATGTCTGGAGTTTATCCCCTTTTAAAGCTTTCTCAGCAGACTGGTTTGTGGGTGAGAAGTAAAGGGCTACAAAGAGTCTAGCAGGCACTGTATAAGCAACTGATACACTATATAGCCAGTTTATTTTGTTTTTCAGGGCAGTATGACTGCAATGACTGTATTTTTTCCTTTGGATACAGCTAGGCTTAGACTTCAGGGTAAGTGTCAAAATCTAGTTTCTTTGTACAATGGCGTTTCTGTTCATCTTGGCCTGGGCACTTGTAAGGGTGGTTGTAGAGGGAGTGTTTTACGTGAACAGGAGTCCTACCTGTCTAACTTTAACACCATTTTTCCAGTTGGAGGTAATTCTTCCTTTTGAAAGCTGGGCAACCCTTTAATTTGCTGAAAAGGCTGTGTGATCTGTGGACAGACATGGCTTTTAAATGATTATCTAAGACCAAAGAGAAAAACAAAGATGTGAGATTGCAGAGGATTATATTTGTGTGTTGTTGTTTTTGGCTGAGAACACTTCAAAATGTAGGGGTAATATCATGAAAAACAAGTCTAGAATTATTCCTGAGGATGGTTTAAAGGGAAAAATCAGGGTTAGAACTTGAATTAGGAATATGCAATATTTACAAAAATGCATCTGGATATAAACTGTGTTGTTCTAACACTCTAGCCTCTAATCAGAAGTCACAGAATCACCAAGCATTTTAGAGCTATGATGAAAGCTAAAAACTGGAGGGAGATCATCAGCCAGGTCATCAGAAGTATGTGGTTGAGAAATGAACAGCTTTCAGTGCAGGAAGAGACTGTTTTGCTAAGGCTTAGCTGTTTGCAGATGAGCTGTAGGGGATTGCTCTGCTACTGGTGCTAGTCTGGTGTCCAAGGAATAATTTTGAGAGAAATTAGACAGGCCCAATTCTAGCCCTCTACCTAAGGGGAACCTGCCTTCAGTTCATGTCACAGCTCTTAGGAACTGGTAATTACAGATACTCTGAAGCACAACAGAACCTGCTAGTCTGGGGAAGAATAAAAAAAGGAAGTAGTCTTACCTAGCAAATGAAAATAAGGAGAAATAGAGGAAGAAGAAACATGAGCTTGCAGGGCATATTCAGAATTGCAAGGATAAGGGCTTGAAAAAGAGTGCTAAAAATTTGAATAATCTAAAAGTTTGATTCTTCTGTTTTCCAGTTGATGAGAAGCGGAAGTCAAAGACAACCCCGGCAGTCCTTTTGGAAATAATCAAAGAAGAAGGCCTGTGAGTAGATACTTATTTTCTGTTTGTCTTCTTGTAGACAAGCTCTAAAACTAATTTGAATATGCTTTTAAAGTGGACCACTTTGCCTCTATCTGTGTGGACAGATGTTTATTCTGAATTGAAATGTCTCCACACAAGTGTGATATGACTTGCATAATCTTACGTGTTCATCTTTAGCTAAGATTAACTTTCTTGAGCATCTTACGCAATTGATCTGTTCAGTGATATAACTGTGCCTTCATTAGCGAGGTAGCTGTGCCTCCTCAGAAATGCAAACATACCTTCATATACCTGATCAACCAGCTTTGTCTGCCTGGATTCTTGGGTGTGTCAATTTCTCATAACCAAGATGAAACTCCTGGACAACTGAGCCACTTTCAAGAGGAGAATTGAGACATGTTTCCCAGTTTGAAGGTTTTTTTCTTCTCCTAAGCATGTAGAAGTAAACAACACATGACACTTTATGCTGGTGGGATTCAATATCTATCTAAAAGCAGTGCTGTGCTTTAGTATTTGTCATAGTCTGAGCTGAGCTGGCTGGGAAAAACAGTTGTATGCCTGTCCTTGTTAGAAGTATTTTCCTAACTGAATCCCTGGAACTCCTAAATAGACTAGAGCTTTGAGGACATTAAAGCTGACAAAAGTTTGACTTGGCCCATAATGCTGTGCCACCTTTCAACTTGGGCAGTTGTACGCATGAGGAGTTCTCTGCCAGCTGATCTCTCTTGTTCACATTACCACATTACCTCTGTCACGTGAGGGTGGCAAGTAAACTTCAATTGAAAAAAAAAAAAAGGAAAGAAAAAAAAAATGAAGAAGTTAACTGAGGTGGAAAGACTGCAAAAGTGGTCATGCTACTTTTCTTGTGAAACAGAAAAATCAGTAGCTCTGGCAAGAGAGGAACATCGCTTCTTCCGAAGGTATTGGGAAGGCCTGGCGAAGCAATGGTACTAATTTAGAGATGTGTCTGAAGTAACACAAAAAGCCCAAACAACAACAAATCTGAAATGTAATGCGAGATCATAAACATTTTGTTCACATTAGCTTGTAGAGTGTTGTCTCATTACTATACTTTTGTGAGACTGCTTCTCTCTTCTAGATAAAACAAATAGGTTGAGCTAAAGGACTTCCTGCAGAAGTTTATCAAACAGCTTTGCTTTCTTCCTGCACTTCCATCTAGGTGATCTGAAAGGTGTTCACTAGTGTACACCAAGTTTTTGTCAAAGTTGCAGTGAATCATGGATGTTACTACTGACAATTTAAGTCATTAAAATAAACTCAGAGGTTTTGTTTTAGTTTCGTGTTTTGTACTGCAAGATGTTTAATTTGAAAGTCACCAGAAGTTGTTCGTAATAAATCAACCGAGCCCAAACTAACACTCTGAGTTAGAGGATGTTAGAGGATCTCTAGAGGATGTTTCTGCCTTTCTTTTCCAGCACAGAAGAGATAGGTAATATAAGAATTGTTTTAATTTAGCTTATGAATAACTTCATAATCAGTTAATTTGTAATTGTAACTGTATGGTTAGTTAAGCCTTTAACTTCAGAAGCAGTCTTAATAATAATGTGTATTCCCAGCTACATGGGAGGGAGAAGCACTTGATGGATTTGAGACAAAAAAGTAGCATTTACATTTTAAGAAAAGTCAGATGCGGTGTTTACCAGCCTTGCATCTTTTACAGTCTTAGTGGAGATCCTTAAATTCTATGTACTGCCAGTATTTTAATGAATACTAAAGAGCCTCTGTAATTACTGCTGTTGGGGTGATTTTTTAATGCTTTTAACATAATACCAGCTCTCTACCTGTTCTGTGCAACTCCAGTGAAGGTGTGTATCATTATCTTTTTTTGCATGTGTTGTAGAATGTGTTGGGAATGTAGGACAAGCTATTGAGGTGTCCCTGTTTTACAGGATCATCAGGCCTGTCAGAGAAGGGAGCTTTGTTAGTCAACTGTTACAAAATCATTCCTAAATCAAGATAGATTTAGATGGTATTCAGTTTTTCATCCATGATTAATCTAGTTAAATTTAACTAGGTAATGTCTTTTTCTCATTTATCTGACTGATTTGCCCTAGATTTTACTGTAAGGTATTTGTTAGAAGTTCTTCCCACCTGTGTATCTTGTGTCCCAGGCTGCATCCTTTGGAAAACTCTCCTAGGTGGAGAATATGAATTTCAGTAACTAGTCTTAAATGTTTAAATTTTGTGTGAGAATCCAGATACTTTTTTTCCTTACTCAGGAGTTAAGTATGGTTTTGTTACCCTTGATGATAAAGACATATCTAGTTAGTACTTTATGTAGTATACAGCATTGTATCTCTGGGATCCTCCACCAACACATAAAATCAGCCAGATCACATAAATACTTTGATGATTCTTACTGTGACTTTTTGCTCTCCATTAGGTTGGCACCATATCGAGGGTGGTTCCCTGTTATCTCCAGCCTTTGCTGCTCCAATTTTGTTTATTTTTATACATTTAATAGTCTTAAAGCCCTCTGGGTCAAAGGTCAGCATTCAACCACTGGAAAAGACTTGGTTCTTGGGGTTGTTGCAGGTAATACTTAAAAATCTCCATTTTGTCAAGAATGCATTTTTGGTATATTCTATCTAATGATTTTCTTTATGAAGTCCTCTGGAGGTCACACTGAGTGCTCACACCTCCCGTTGAATGCAGACCTACTTCTTTCTGATTGCTCCTCTGTGTCCTCCGTACTTCCCAAGGAGATGCATAGACCATTCCTGTTGTGAATTCTGGCACAAAGCACAGTGCTCTTGTGGCTTAGGATGATATTTGTGTCTGGTGTGGTCCTTACCAGGTATCTAATCATCATCACGAAGATGCTGAAGACAAGTGGCAGGGAGAGGTGATAGTTGGGTTTTTTTCAGAGGAAAAGATATATGCCATTTTTGAAATAATTTCAGTTACTGTAAGTAAGAAATTTTAATGTAAGCATTTGGGTGTCAGTTTTCAGACTTGGTTTTAGGTTGTCACCTGAAAGTGACAGGAAGTTTCCTAGATATATGCAGGTCCAATGGGACCATATGTACTTTTTTATTCCATCCTCTTATGTGGATGCTGCAGTGCCCTCTTTGAAGGGATCGCAACATTAGTGACTTTTCTAGCAAATCGAATGTGCAAAGTTACTACTGTGGGCCTTGTGTTTGCCAGTAATATTCTTCAGAGACTACTGCTCATGCGAATGTGTAGAAACAAGCTGATTAAAAAAAAAAATAAAAACCCTATATAAAAGACCTGGGTTTGGGTTTTTTGGGGGGGTGGTTGGTAGTTTCTTATACTTTCAGTGTAGGTATAATGACTGGCTGAATAGCTGGTGGAAGTAAGGAAGGAAATTCATAAGTTGGCTATATGTCTGTGGTAAAATTCCATGTAAATATATTTTGGAACACAGGCTGCAGGAATAGGGTACAAATTATAATTTACTTTTCCCATATGTTGTGTTGATTTTTTTTTTCCCTTCTTCCTACCAGAAATTTCAGTGGCATGTGAATCAGGGGGGGGAAGGGGATAAGAAATCGTCTGTTTCTTGCTGATTTTCTTTGTGCTGTGTTTTGCATTAGGAGTAGTGAATGTACTTGTGACCACCCCTCTCTGGGTAGTGAACACACGCCTGAAGCTGCAGGGAGCAAAATTCAGAAATGAAGACATTGTACCAACCAATTACAGAGGCATAATCGGTAAGCACCTGTTGCTGTCTTCAACCAAAGAGAAGTTAATGAAATAAAATATATCAAGGACTTTGAAGACTTTTGTTCATGTAACTGATTTCACCCTGTACTCTCTGTGCTACCCTGTCACTTTGCAGTCATTGAGTTTTACAGGAAACTGGACTTGGCTATTTGTGATGGTAATAGGAATTTGCAGTGTGCACTCCTGTAACTAAAGTACCTTTTTCAAGGGCAGATATGTTATCATACAGATAATGGAGCAGTAGTGAGCCCCATGAAGTGGTAGCTGGGAGTCTGAGTTGGGACAGACAGTCTGAAAATTAAACTTCACTCACCTTTATCTCTTAATCACTCACATGTTCAGGCTGTCTTCCTTTTAAAACCAACCAACCAAATAAATATTACTGTAAGTTTGAAGAAGGTTTGGAAGACCTTAATGTGGATGCTATGCTTGGAAAAAAAAAAAGAGGGGGTTGCCTGTGCAGATGATGAGTTCTATTTATGTTGATGGTGATGCGAGCCTTTGTCACTACCTTTCTGTTAACTTCTGGATTAAAATGGGAGATAAAAATGCTTGCATAAAAGACTGCAGTGGATTTTTATACACTTTGAGTATTAGGCTTTAAGAGTAACTTCTCATATCTTTTATATTCAGAGTTTTGTACTCAAAATGTTAATGATTTCTTTTCCCCAACTTTTGTCTCAGATGCCTTTCATCAGATAATACGAGATGAAGGAGTCTTAGCTCTGTGGAATGGTACTTTCCCCTCCTTGCTGCTGGTCTTCAATCCTGCCATACAGTTCATGTTTTATGAAGGCTTTAAACGAAAGCTTTTGAAAAAGCAGCTGCAAGTGAGTATGTTTTGAGGCCAGATGATGAACATGCTCTGTTATGAGACAGGTTCTTTGATATGCATCACGTGAACAAATTCAGAATGTAGGTTTGGTTTCGGTTCTTGTCTTTTTGAGTGGTTTATTGAATTAGTGTGTCTAAAAAGGGTCCAGCATCATGAAATGAGATGGGAATCTTTCATGTCCCTAGGGAAGAGATTCCTGTAATGAATTCTTCTACCTGTAGAAATAAAACTGCACCTCCTGTCCACATTTTGCGTATGTTCACAGGTCTTGATTTACAGTAGAGAGTTCAATTCTAATATATCTTTTATAAGTATTTACGTACTGACTGTTTTGAAGTCTGCTTTTAACCCTTTTTGCAGTAAATAATAACTTTTTTTTTCTTGAAGACCTCAATTTTTCAATATAATTTTACCACGGATGGACAATAGAATTAAACATAGCATTACAACCATGCCTTCCTGGTTCTCTAAATAGAAGTATAATCACTTTTCTGTCCCTGCTTTATAGTCCTCTTCTTCTTCTTTATTATTTTTTGTCTATATCAGATATGGCATCTCAGCTGAACTCATGTTCCTTTTATGTTCCAGCAAACTGAAAAGTGTTTGTGTTACATTTTCAGATAATTTCATAACATATCTTTAAGATGTGGTGCTTTGCTGTTAATTTGTGATTTTAGAATGTTAGGTCATACCAGTATATTACCAAGCCATCTAGTTTTTCCTAAAGACATAGTGAGATTATTTTTACATGAGATTTTGCATCATCAGTGAGGCGTGGATTTTTTACTGTCTTTAGTTAATAGTGCAGCTGTAGCTCTCCATTTGTGCTTTATGGATCAACTCAGTTACGTTAAGCACAATGTGTTTTTTGAATGATGAGCTTAGCTTCCATCTGCATTGTTATTTTCCTGTTGGCTAATAACATATTTATTTATATATTTATTTCCTGTGGGTTTTTTAAACTGGGCATTTTTTTGTCCGTGGTCATTGAAGAGGAGAAATACTTTTTTTTTCATCTAGCAATGGTAATTCTTATTTTGGACAACATTTTTCTTCCTATTTGGTATTTTCCTGATTGTCTTAACTATATCAGGTTGACCTTTTGTAAAATGTGCATGCGTGAGCATATTTTTAATTGCAATCAATATATTTTAGAATATATTTTGAGCATGTTTTGATCTGGGCACCTACTTATGTTCAGTGATTAACACTGTTAGACTGAGATGCACTGTAATCAGCATAGGCTGTAACAACGTATTTGGTGCATCTGGAGCAGTGTGAGCTTTAGTGCTGAGGATGGGCTTCAGCAGGGGTTCTTAACTAATAGGGGATGAGATTTTTAGCCTATGGCATCGAGACTAAAATTCTGCCTGGGAGTGTAGTGATTGTGTCTCGGGAATACAGAGTGGTTTTCAAGGAATCTTTCACTGTCACCTTTTCACAAGCACCATGTGACTTTTTAGTTTCACTGTTGCAAAAACTGAAATGCTTTTTGATTGATGGTATGTTGAAGTGATGCTTCCTTTTGTCCACTCTTGGTGCTTTAAAGTGGTCTGGTTGTATGGCCTTTTATCAACCATGTTTTAGTAGTCTAGTTATATTGAGAAATGCAAAAACAGGTAGAAGTTACAAATAAACTTAAGTTGTGGAAAAGTAAGTTAACTGAACTATAACCAACTCTTTAAAATGAGAAGACCCTGAGATTTCCTGAAATCTTTATGCCAAACATCCTTAGATAATCTGGTAGCAGGTAGCAGTACAGAATCCCCAAATATGAATGGGTAATTGGCTGTTTTGGTAATATCTGGAAGTAAATCTATTTTTTATCTCTTGAACAGCTCACATCTTTGGATGCTTTTGTCATTGGTGCAATAGCCAAAGCAGTTGCCACTACCCTCACTTATCCTCTGCAGACAGTACAGTCAATTCTGCGGGTAAGTAATAATTTCATTTCAGGGTAACTCTGCCTCTGACTTGGTCTGTATGATGCAAGCCTTGTTCACATGGCTTGTTTTTGTTTGTGTTAATGGACCCATTGTTTTGGGAGGCGTTTTTCCCAATGCAGGTCACTGATTACCTCTTTGGTTTTGATTGAACCTGGTGTACTGATGCACATTTGTTTCAAGTAGCTGGTAGGATTGCCAGCACATTGTATTAGTACAGTGCTTCACAGAAGCTGATGCGTTGTGCTGCTTTTAGACACTACAAAAATGTACATTTACTTCTTGGAATATAAATGGAAAATGTGTCAAGTGGGAAATTAAAATTAAATCTTCTAAAACCAGTCTGTTTCCAGATGACCTATGGTAATAATAATAAAGTTCTATTCATAGGCTTTGTTGTTCAGATGATGGTCTGACCTTGTCAGTGTCCAGAATGTGATTCATCAGGGGAAGCTGAGCTCCCTCATAAATAATATCTTTAACCACTTGCCTGGCCATGTAGGCTAATTGTAGTGGTAATGGAAAACACTTGCATTTATTCTTACTTGCAATTTGTATATATGCTGGGTAATGCTGCTGCCTTCAGTGTGTACCAATAATGTTGAAATATTGACACAAGACAAAACTGGGGGGTAGGAGGGAAGGAGGAGACCTGGCCATGCATAAGCATATTGTACTTCAATTCCTGTGCTTTAAACTCTGTTTTTGTAACAGTTAAATATTAATAAGTGTTTCCACATGAAATATGTTTTCCTAAGTAAGGAGAAGCCTTAAGTTGCCTGTATGGTAAAGCCATTGTGTATGTTCTAAAACTTGGACAAATTTGGAGAATGAGTTGAATTGCTGAAAACAAGCCTTCCATGCCAAGGGTATCACTTTTCAGACTTCTCTAATAAGGGAATTTTCTTGTTAATTGTTCATCTGGAAAAAATAATTTTCAAGCAAGTTTTGTAATTATTTGTCACTCTCTAATTAGAGTGGAATAAATGTATCTTGATTTTTCGTAGCTTGTAAAAAGATAGGTTGCTATATTTCAAAGCAAGAGGACTTGAGTATACTTACTGTGTAATTTTGTCAGCAGTCATCTTTTCTGAAGTTTTCATAATTTTGGATCAGCTGAGCTAGTGCTTTCTTTCAATGCCTTACCCTGTTTAAACAGCCTGGACACATCTCAGTAGCTAGACTAATAACACAGACTTCTGTTACTGGAGTGGCAGATACAGAAAAACGTTTAAGCAAAAATAGCTCTGTTTGGATAAGTTGCAACATCAGTCTGGTTTTAATTTGTGATGCAGTTTCTCCTGGTGTGAGGGAGAACTGGAAGGAAAGTTGGAGTGCTCAGTTTTAGCCTGAGCACTGCACAGCAGTGCAGGTTTCATGGGGCTGCATCCAGAGAACAGCTTCAGCCCTTGTTCCTTTCCATGGTTCCTAGAGAGGTGGTTACAGTCTTGTGGCTTCATGTTTTCTGTCTCCTTTTAGCTTTTTGAACAAAATTCTTCTGACTCTTGATCAAGACAGTGTTAAAAAAAAAGAAAAAAAAAGAAAANAAAAAAAAAAAAAAAAAAAAAAAAAAAAAGATTGCCAGTCCATCTTCTCCCTGTGATGACGGGGAACACAAGGACCTTGTCTCTAGTTCTGCAGTCACTAGGGGTGACTTCTGTTGGTTTGCTCTATGAAAGAACAGCCAGGAGCCCTGGTCACGTCTGTCGAGGACAGCAGAAGTGTGTGTCTGTGACATCTGTGCTGTCCAGTTCAGAGTTGCTTTACTTTGTGATGTGTTTTCTAATATAAAGTTGCCATTGTTCTAGTTGATGTTTTTGTCACTCACACTAAGTGATGTTTAAAAAAAAGGTTATGAGTAAAGGCTCAGTATTTTCAGAACTAATATTCTGCATAAAAAATATATATATATATAGTTGCAGGGGTTTTTGTTAAACAATTTTAGCAGATTTACACACAAACTAATATAAGCTCAAAATAATTTATGCAAACTTACACATAATAACTAAGTTCTGTCATCAAAGTAGTACAGGACTTTTTTTTTTTTAACCTTAAACCTTTAGAAACTTACTCTTTTTTGAAAGTTATTAGGCTTCTTTGTAATAAAGTCTCTACATCTTCACCTCCAACTCTTTGGCACAGCTCTCTTCTTGCTGTCTCATAATGAACAGTTATCCTGTGTAATTGACAGTCTTGTCATTTGGTATGTCTCTCTTCTTTTCAGTCATTAAAACTATGTAACACTGGTGTTACTCATTATACAGTGAAACTGTTCTTTAGCCTATGTGTCAGTAAAGTGCTGATAAATTAAGTTTGCCTCTGGAGGTACAGCAATACAATTAATGTTCTCAGTGATCCCAGATGAAAAAGTTCTCTTTAAAACTAAAGTCTCTTTTCTCTGTCACAGTCCCTTTGGGAAATCTTCTGCAGTAAGCACTGAAGTGTTAACATCCCAGTGAAAAATTAATGTTTTTTCTTCTCTCTTGATGAACCTATGTTTGTAGTACAAAAATTGTCCAGTGGTGGAGAAAAGAGGAGAATGAAGCACCTAATTGTGGTATAGTGTGGAAGCCTATGAATAATCTGGGCAGTGACTGACACTGTAACTTGGAACCTAGTCAGCAATTTTTTGGGGAGTGTGTCTGAGTCTGACAGTAATTCTTAACATTGATTTATCGATATCAAATGGGTAGTTGTTGATGAGAAGATTGTGGATTTTGAGCCCATATTTACCTAATGGAGATTTCCACTAGCATTCTGCTGCTGCTGTTTCCATCCAAATTATTAAGACACATAGTAAAGGAACCTGTATCATCCTAGCATTTTCTTAAAATTTTTGAACTGCCTAAATCAGCTGGCATACTTTACCTACTGTCAATGGTAATTTCTTACACCTAAGAAGTAGCAGTTGCCTGAGCATGTTCTGGGAAAAAACTCATCCAACATACAGTTGCTCAAGTTCACCTTTCTTAGCACAGAAGCTTTAATGCAGGCTTCAAAAGCTATTAGGCTGTGCTGTTACAAATACAAGTGTGCCAACTCTTGTATATTAATAATTCATAGTTACAGCTTGCTGACAGTACTATCGACCTGTATCAGATAAAAGTATCAATGAACACTAGAAAAGGAGTTGCTGAAATTGCTAGTTTAACTCTTGAGGCATAAAACTACAGCAGCAGCTATCATGCCTACTGAAAACCAGCTTGGGGATAAGCAAGTGCAGTGAGTAAAAGAGAAATATTATTTAGGCCAGGTAGGTGGATCAAACGATTTTGAGTTCTTCCACAGCAGTTCACACATAAGCGTTTGCTCCAAGACCATTGCTGGGCAGATAAATTTTGTGTTCAACTATGCAATCTCAATGTAGTAATGATTTGCAGATGTGTGAGGGTCTGAATCTTTGTGAAGTGAAAGCTGAGAAAGCCAGAAAGAACTTGCTTTGAGTGTCATATCCCTACTAAGACTCTGCAAATGAGCATCTGCAGATGCTTTTGAGATCTTGAAAACTGCTTCCTCCAGAGCAAATGAAAGAGAGGATATGTGGCCTTTGTTAGAATCCATCTTAAAACCGAAACAAATTACAGTAGTATGTACAGGTTTAATGCTTGCAAGTGTGAGCTTTGGCCTCAGTTCTCTGCTGATGGCAATGTAACATGGAAAATGTTTAAAGAAGTTTAGAGTAGGCTCTCCAGATTTCATGCATGTTTGATATTCTCTGCCAAGCACAGTGGGGAAATAGTACAGCAAAATACTCTTCCTTTTTTTCAGTTTGGACGCCATAGGTTGAACCCAGAGAACCGAACACTGGGCAGTCTCAGAAATGTTCTTTACCTTCTTCAACAGAGAGTCAGGTGAGCTTTCTCATTTTATTTCTCCTACCGTGATATAGAAGACTTGAGTATTACTAATATTTTGAAAATGTTGCTGGATCTGGATTTTATCTCCTTTTGCCTCCCTTAAACTTGACATTTGAGTCAACCTGGTTTTTGTAATATATTGTAGAGTAAGCCCACAAACCCACATTCTCCTAAATGTCTGTACAGTAAGTGGCATCAAGGATACATATGGATAATAATTCATTTCACCTCTCAACTTGAAAAGTAGCAGGTTTCTTGCACAAAAGACCTTAAATTTCTGAAGAATTTTTTCTTTAAAATATTATTAAACATAGCTGGCTTGAGATCAACAATGGGTTTAAGATTCCTACAGTTGTCATTAACTTGTGATATTGATTCTTCTTTGTAGTGATTTACTTACAGAAAGCTATTCATACTTGTTTTCTTGTTTGTTTTTTTTCTCCTTAGGCGTTTTGGATTAGTGGGACTTTACAAAGGCCTTGAAGCAAAGCTCCTGCAGACAGTCCTTACTGCTGCTCTTATGTTTCTGGTGTATGAGAAACTGACTGCTGCAACCTTCACAGTCATGGGATTAAAGCACTCGCGCAGACATTGAAAAGGAACCTATGCCAAAGAGTTCGGGGTCTGGAAAACACATTCCATTTCTGAGACCTGGCTGGGTAACAAAGGGTCCTCACTTTCTCTGCTTCTCTTTTTAGCCACCTTTATCTCCAGTATTTGGAGAAATCTGGAATATGCTCTGTAGGACCTGTTGCCACAAATTCAGGGATAGCCCATTCCCTATTGTTCTATGGACTCGCTGTGTTAAGAAACGAACTAGAGACCTTTTTAAGCACTTGACATGAAGTTTAAACTATTGTGTGATTTGGTTATTTGGTTGATATTATTGGCAAGAATGATTATTTCTCACTATGCTTTCTTGTTTGCCCTCAAATTGTCCTCAACTATTCTCATCTTTACCTTCTCTCAGCAGCTGATGGGGCTGGTTTTGTGTTATTTTCCTTGACCTGTGTTTGTCACTTCATATTTGGTTCATTAAAATAATTCATAAAGTATAACATTTTTGGCATGGTTTTCCTTTACCTTCAGGTATGTTTGTGGCACAGGATCTGAACTGCTGGAATGGATATTACAAGTGAATGGGCAGTCTGTCTTCTTGAATCCAGCTATTTTGAATCTTGAAAATTTTGAATGCAGATACTGACTAGATAGGAGGAACATAACCTCTTGCTTTTTCAAGCTGAGTCCCTCAAGCTGACTCAAGAAAACGGGCTTGTTACACAGAAATACGTGAAGTATTCTGTGTATCACGTATCACGTATTCTTCCTTGTGAGAATATGTGAATTCACACCATGTTCTTATGCAGACGGGGGGCACTGCCCTATGCTTCAGAAGTGCTGTGCCCGCTCAAAAATGTGATTTTTTTTATTTTTCCATTGATATTCCCAGACCATAAAGCCTAAAAGTCATAACTGTTGTCCCAGTTAATGTACATGTGTATATTCTTTCTGCATAGTTCTGGTCAGTATTCCTAGACCCTAAAATCCAAATTAAATTCTGCTCTGTCCGTTGTTAAGTTGGCAGTAGGATTTATTCTGAAGAACCGTTTTCTATTTGAAGTGTTGAAAGATTTCGTGGCAGTTTAACACCAAGAATGTCTGGGAAAAGACTTAAGTGCTGCAGGAAATACGTTACCAAGTTGCAGAATGGCATCTGTTTTTGGAGTCTCAGTTGAGTCAATTTTAAGTATGAAATTGTAAAACAATTCTGCAGATAATGTCTTTTGAACAAGAATAAAAGCCTTTACACCAATTGCTTTTTTTAAGAGTATTGAGAGTAACTATACCAGAATAATGCCCTGAATTCAGTGCTGGTTGACTTGCAGTCCAAGTAGGATTTATATAGACAAGTAAGAATGAAAAAGTGCAATGAGATGTAATTATACTTTGATAAAGAATGAAAATGTAAGACTGGAGACCTCACCACTGGAAAAGAATGAATCACAATTCTGAAAATTCCAGTGAAAATACTTTTTTTACTGAAATGAGGTGCCCTGTGGAAAGGTATTTTGCTGCCTTTTGGGTGTTTTTAATTTGGAATTTGTAATATGGCTCTTGATAAGCTACCTCACCTCAAAATTCCTGCTGTCAGAATCATTGCAGGGAAGCAGAGTGGTTCTTGTGCTGGTCTGGCTGAAATCTACGTGGCTGCCAGGAGCTGCAGTTCAGTGCCTCAGACTTTTCTGGTCTGTGGCATGAAGGAGCAATTCCTACAGAAATATTTTTCTGGTTGCTCTACCTATAAGAAGAAAGTAAATGCTTGCTAGCATTTACTAGCCAAAAAATGTCTACCTGCCAGTGTGGATTCAAAGGGATAAAGTATTTCCTTTTGGCAAAAAAAGCTGAATACAGAAGCCCCATGTAAAGGAATGCTGGCCTTGGCTGTGTCTGCATTACCATTAAACCTGGAACAGCATTTTTGCCCTAAACTGTCTACTTGGCTCTGCTGACCAATTATAATGAAACAGTTTCATAAAGGAATGAAAGCAAAAGCTACTGAAGCTGGGAGCATCTCCAGTCTCCTTTTAATGGTAGACCTGTGGCATTTAAAACTTTTGCTTCTGCATTCTCCCATATTGATTTAGACATTAAACTGAAATAACTGAAAAACTACTTAACCTTGTGTGACTGAGCCAAAATGCAGATGGTTGAGGAATTGTTCAGTCATTTATTCAATCGGCAGGCAAATGTTCATGTTGCAGCTGGTACCTCTGCCTGAGTTTTCTCAGAAGTAGTTTGAACAGATGATGACATTTCTGTTAAAATGCCTAAAATTATTTCAGGCTTCAAAGGAGTTGGTGAGTATTTCTGAGATTAAAAAGTCTATAATTTATCAAAGCAAACTATGAAAGACTATTTTTAATCTTGGTACTGGAGTTGTAATTCATCCTTGGTGGATAAATACTGTCCAGAAATAAAACTGTAATTTTACTCTGTTTTAAAATATATTTACATAAATTGTTATTTTCTGCTGTCCCCCTCACAAGCAAATGACAGCTTCAGGGAATGGTGTAAAGACATGATCCAGCTAATCTGGCTCTGTGGATTGGTCATTTCACTGGAGAAAAATGGTTGTAGGAGAACTAATGACACAGTTCCCGTCAAACAGCACAAAACATACAAGTGTTCTTTTAGACACAAGTGGCTCCTATGGACATGGCAGTTGAAGCTGGAAATGGAACATGGAGGCAGAGTATGAGGTGGTGTGGCAGAAGCAGATCTAGGCACAAGTACCTGCAGCGACAGCCTGGGTTGCCAGTGCACTGCACTTCTGCTGTGCAGTCAGCAGTAACTGTGTGTTCCATCCAAAAATTGTGTAAATTCACTTCTAGAGAACTTCACAGAAAATATTTTCATCCTCATGTGAAAAACAGATCTTCTCCCTATATTTTTAATGCTATTTTCAAGAGAAGAGAGAAAGGAAAGATGATTACAAAAGACAACAGCAGAGAGGATCGTCTGTCTTAGCTGAGTTCCGTCATGGATAATTCTGTCCTTGGTTCAATTTAGGAGATTTAAATTTAATCCTGTGCTGTTCTTTCTCTTTCCCACCCCACACTCTGACTGAAGGTAGGAAGCCCCTGTGGCACTGTGCAAAGCAAGTGGCTTTTCAGGAATCTGTGATGTTTGGGATGAATTCTGCTCCAATTTGTATTCCAAACCATGTTTCTTGCGATTATAGGTTGCTTGCCTGTATAGTAGGGCAGTATTTAACAAATTTTAGCTCATTGGTTAGTGTTATTCATGTATATATATCTCATATATATATCTTGTGGATATATGTATCATACAACAGAAATGCTGTTCAGTAAGCCTCAGGTAGGAGGATGACAACTGATAGGGTATAACGTGTTCTTTTTGTCTTATGTAATGTAGAATTGCTGAGTGCTGCTAAATAACAGTATTTGCTGCCAGAGCTGGCTGTACTTTGCTGGAAGAGTCTCTCCATGAAATGATTTTCTGGCTGCACTGAAGAAAGTTATTAAAACCTGAGAGCTGGTGCATACCCTTTGTGGGAGGAAAAACAGGATTTACCTCCAGTCTGACCAAGAGGAATAGAGTGTGCTGCACTGCAAAGCTTCTTGTCCAGATTAATCCTTCCTTACATGTCTTACTGCTCACCTGCTGAGGAAGGAAAAGGGGGAGTACTGACCCTGCTCCTTGCTGGACTTTTGTAGTAAAGGCAGGTAAACACAGTCCATTTAGAGGAAAAAACAGGTGAGCTTTCACAACTGGGATATTCCTTGCACAGTCATCTGTTGAAAAAGGTATTCACTGCCATCAATGGAATTATTTTTACACCACATATCAAAAACATTTCTCAGCTGATGAGCACGGGGTAGGAGGGCACAGGGCTGTGGGAGAGAGGGAGCTATGTGGGAGGCCCGTAGTATTTATGCCCATTGTTGGGGTTTATGTCGTCTTCTTTTTTTTTTTTTTTAATCAATATGGTGTAAATTAAAGAAGAATGAGGATGGATGTGATGAGGAAGATGGTATTAAACCAGTTGTTTTTATGTAATTGTTTAATCGCCTAATCTAAAAAGCTGAATTCTGTGTCTGCAAAGGGTACTTTGTGAGCATTATAAACCTCTCTCTGCCTCTTGCAGTCTTTCACAGCAGAAACAGAGAGGTTTTAGGGTATTGTCTGATGGTCTATGTGGGCTGAAGAGCCCTCTTCAAAGCAAGTTTTCCTGGTACAGAGAGGGGCCAGGTCCATCTCTTGCACGAATGAAGCTGTGTATGACTGCATGGTCTGTACAGGGCTGTTAATGCTGACCTAGTGTAAAACTTTACTGGTGTGTAACATCATATATAATTTACATAATATTCATAGCTCACAGGTTTTGATAGCACTAGATAAAAAAAGATAGCTTTAGGATTCAATGAACAATAGCAAAAGAGCTTTTCTGAACTGGCACTGCACCATGCAATACACTGCCTGCTAGAGAGTTATTTTAACTTCTTTATTCTTCCTTTGCTTTGTGTTTAAGAGAAATGGACTCCAGAACTTTCTGGAAAATAATAACCAGAAAGAGATCTCTCCACCTTTGTATTTGGCTGACAACATTTTTCTCTGCTGTTCGTAGCAATGTAGTGAATCTGTCAGAGCAGCCTGGAGCACAGCACAGCCACTTCAAGGTAAGGGGCAGAAGCTTCTGCAAAGATGGATTTGTTTCTGTCCTCTGCAGTCAAGAGAAATGCCAGTGCAGTTACTGCAGCTGGAGGAGAGGGAAGAGCAGGAATTTGGTGGTGGTACAGATCAGAAAGCCCAGCAAGACAAGAGTCCCCATAGCTTGCAGCAATGGAAATGTAAAGTGATAACAAGGCCAGAATCTATCTGTGAGATTCTCCAGCACATGGACAGATCCTGGCGTAGCACTTGAACAGTGGAGCCTGGCTCACAGGGGTGCTATCGCAGCAGCAGCAGTCAACTACACGGTTCACATCCCCATCTCAGCTGTACCAGTGGTCAGAGGCTTCATTTCTACAATCCCTGGCTGAAAACTTGGGTGTATATTCTTTTGGAGATGGAATGGTCTGGATAGTCAGGGGGATTCTTGCAGAATACCCCACTACTCAGCACTTTTCATTTGCTGTGTCGCTTGCTATGACTTGTCAAACCAGCTGAAGAAAATAATGTGTGTCTAGGTTGCTGGTGTTTTCATTGGGATTTGCTGCCAAAATTGCATAAGCCATTTAGAAAGTCTCCCAACTGTGGCAATATGCTAGATTATGAGACAGTCACTGGTCACACTGGGAATAGCACCTCAGAGAAGCAGATTTTAACCACAGGAAAATACTCTTCACAATGTTGTATTTGTAGCTTTATCTCTAATGCCAAACACCAGATTGATTCACACGTGCTGGGCTCAGGGATATGTATGCAGAAGGGGCCTGGGATCAGCCCAGGTTTATCCATAGGAAAACACATTTTTCTGACTTCAGCCAGTGCTCAGTTCACACTGGGGGAGTTGCAATTGTTAGTGCCTGTTATCCAGCTGTCATCACAGTGCACGTTGGTCTTATTCTTAGTAACAGCTAATCTCTTCTGTACGCTTAGATTCACATACGGAGGATGAGGTTGGGGTTTTTTCCCGATAGGATTTATTTCGAATTAGAGACAAATGCTGGCCCGGCTTTGGCTGGCTTCGCTGTGGATTCCTTGCTGAAAATTGTCAGTTTACAATTCTTGGCTTGGCCTTTCTGACCTTCATCTATGATGGGCAGAAGATTTCAGCATGTCTGGGTGGATTCAAGATGTGATAGGGCCTCCCCTAATTGTTTCATTGTCTCAGCTGAGTGATGGCATATCAAGGCCCAGAGTTGCTGTTTTGAACAGAAAAAATTTCCTTTGTCCTGTTGTTTTGGGAAGTTCATTGTTCTTTTAATGTCCTTGAGGAGTCATGGTGACTTGTTGATGCAAAGGTTTTATGAAGCGCTGTCTTCCAGGAATGCTGATGTGAGAAAACTAATTTGATGGATTTTTCTCATTATCTTTCCTCATGCATATGTCCATGGAGTCCAAGCCTCAGAGTCACCTGCTGCATACAAAACAAATGCCTTCATTTTTTTTGAATTATTTCTCCTAGACTTGCTTTGTGGCCATGAATCAAGAATACTTTGGCACCACAGTTTTCTAGTTTTGAAATTCCCAGGATTACAGAAGGCAATGTATGAGGGTTTTGTATATTTTTCACATGACAAATTTTTATCTTACTCTTTCCATAATATTTTGAAAGATACAAGTTGGAGATTTCATATGATGCTTTCAAACCTCTCAAAGTATTTATCAAGAATAAAGCAGACTGTTCCAAGAAAGCTGAAATACTGTTTAGTGAATACGTTTAGTAGATGAAATGGGAAAAATTTCTCTTTTCCTCATAAGCAGGGAAGAGGACAAAGAAATGGAGAAAGAACTAATAAGATTTATTTCTTTGTTGCTTTTCTCTGGAACAAATATATAAGTTTTTTCTAAACTTTACCTTAGTTTTTTCTAAAGCTGAAGGAGAAACATTCATGGAAGCCCTTTTGTAACAGAGGGGCAGATCGACCTCACCTTTGAGGAGGTGTGTTTTATTTGACTGGCCTTTTAGAAATGCAATTTGACTCTGGAAGCCTTGTAGGTCCTGTGTGCAAGATGTTAACTGCTCCTGTAGTGTGTTACAAGCTTTCATATTATTTAAACCTATGAACATATGCATATCCATATACATAAAAACTACATTAATTTGTGAAGCTCAGCACCCTGAAACTCAGCAACCTATCTCATTCCCCTTCTCCATGATAAGTCTGTTTTATTCCTGCGGAGTTAGAAGGGGCTCAACCCGAGGAGCCGGAGGGCAATGCCGGTTATTATTTGTATTTTTGGTATGTTCCGTTTTCGATGGGATTTGGTGTGTGTCCAGTGAAGAAGGCGGTCAGACGCCAGGAGGTGGCAGCCAAGCCCCGCTGCCCTGCCTCGCTCGCCCTCGCTGCCAGGAACCCAAGCAGAGGAATTTTTCTGTGAGCCAAAAGAAATCAAATTACAGTCGGGAGATTTGAAACTTTAGCTTGGAGGAAGGGCACACCAGAAGCTGGGAAGGAGGAGAGGGTCAGTGCCATTCTGTGTAGAAAAGTTGTATTTCCCCGCTGGGTGGTTGTGGGTGCTTGCCCTTGGCCTATGCTGTGTGCATCCAATGCTGCTTGTACACATTGGCAAGGTTAATTTTTTTCCTTGGTGTCATTGTTGCATTACAGTGAATTAAAACCTTAGGTGAACCTCAAGCCTTTGTTTCAATAGAGGCAAAATTTTTGTTTGTTGCCATATCAGAACATTAATGATTTGAATGTGCTGCCTATTGCCTTGAATGCTGCTGGGGAAAAAAAATTCTCTAGTTTGAAAAACGTGTTGAATCAAAGTGAGGGCCTGTTTGGTGGGAAGAAAAAGAAATAGCCAAGTGGTGTGTTCCAGTGCAAGACATTTCAGAGGGGAGAGTGAAACCCATGGAGTTACATGAAATGGAAAAATTAAGTTGCAAGAAGGAAGAATTTGTAATGTGATTGTTGCAAAAGGTTGTCTGAATTCAGGCCATTCCAGGGATGTGGTGGGATGGTATTTCCATATTGCTGCCACCAACACCAAAACCTGCCATTGTCATATTTATTTCATAGATTTGACATGATTCTGTGAGACATGTCTGTGTTAACTTAGGCTTACAAAAGTAGATGTTGCTATGTGTGATTGTTTGCATTTTGCCCGTGTTTCTTACTAGTACTTGGCTTAAAGATCTCACCAAATAATTTCACGATGCCACCAACATCCATTATTTCAGTCCCTGCTTTCTGGTTTGTGCAACTGAGTCCCTGCCAATGACCTGAGCCTTGAGCATTCCTTCCTCTGCCCAGCTACGACTTCACCACAGGTCTCCTCCTGCCTATATATACTCCTCTTTTTTTCCCGAGGACTTACTTTCCAGTTGCATTAGACGGTCAAAGGTGAATGAGAGAATGTGGCCTGATCCCTGTGGAAAACATACTTTTTCACTTGTGAAAGCCTGTGTGATTTGTAGAGTGGCTGTAGTCACTGACTTCCTCAGTTTGAGGGGACAAAGACTTCAAAGCACTGTGTTGAGAAAACTGACTGCAACAAGAACTGTCCCAGGCAGCCACCTCTCCCGTTGCTTTCGGAGAGGAATTCAGGTTAGTTTCCACAGGGCAGTGATAAAATATTCTATACACTGGAAGAAATGGGGAGGAAAAGTCAAAAGTCATCTGTTAAGTGAACAACACAATGATCTTGAACTGCTTTATTCTGTCCTGACAGATTGTAGTGCTCTGTCATTTTCTTTTAATGGAAAGAAGTGTGTGGTTCTGGAAGGCAAAGGAAGGGAAAAATGATGTAGCCAAGGAAGGACACACTTGTCAAAAGGCTCCTTTGCAGCACTGCTCTACAAACATAATTAATGTTAAAACAGCATTAATGAATCTTGACTGTCCCTTCCTAGCTGCTGGAGCAGCTAATGTGATGTATGCTATGATACCTGAGCATGAAGCTCAGCTTTCCAATGCCACACAAAATGACATCCAACCGCCCTTGGCAGGGGATGGCAGCAGCAACGCCATGGCAGAGCCTCCCCAGACTCTGCTCAGCCAGCTGTCCTCAAGAGTGGAGGCACCGGCTCCCACAGGGACAGCTGTGGCCCACCAGAGCAAGTTCTCCTATGTGGGGGGCCTCTTCCTGGTACCGCTCCTTCCCGGCCATCTCTCAGCACGGGTGGGATGAATTGCTCTCTACAGTTTCCTGGCTGCAGCCCTCTGCTGAGGGACCCTGGAGCCCCTTGGCCACTCACTAAGCAGAAGTGAAGCTGTGGCCTGTGGCGTGAGGATGATGGGTCCCATTAACTGGGACCATTGACTGGTGGCTGTGTGCAAGCTGGGCCATGTGATTTAGTGGGTGCAGGTGTTGTCCAACCTCCTGCTGTCTCTACAAAATGTAGCACAGGGCATACAGTGCAGTTTGCTCCATGTGAAGAGACCATGAGTAGCTCCTCTAGAAGGTCTGGGGGCCACCAAGCTCAACAGTGTGATCTTGCAGCTGTCTTAGTGTGGTTCAGATCACCTTTCCCAGGTGTCTCATGCTGAGTAGAAAAGGGAACATGTGCTCAATTTCACAGCAAATTGTGTCTTTCTGTCTCATGATCTGTGAAATGGGAATAACATCTGACCCCCTTCTCGTGAGGAGAGCCCTTTATGAAAGTAATTTCCTTGTTCAGTGCTCTGGGGTTAATGCAAATGCCATGTGAATGTGACTTGTTTTTAAGCTGGAAAATAAGCAGGCTCAGTGCTGACTTTTGAAGTGGTCACTGCTGACATAGCACCATCATCTTGCAGAGATGTGGCCAAATCTAGTTCAGGGCAGGTTATAAGCCAAACAAGGTCTGTCTCGGAGATCTTAGAGATCAGGTTTGCTTTCAGCACCCTATCTACCCTGGTAGTCCCTACTGACAATACAATTACCTGAAAGGAGTTTGTATACAGATGGGCATCGGTCTCTTCTCCCAGCTAACGACTGACAAGAGGAAATGGCCTCAAGTTGCACCAGGGCATGTTTAGATTTGATACTGGAAAAATTTCTTCACTGAAAGAGTGTTCAGGTACTGGAACAGACTTCCCAGGGAAATGTTGAAATCACGAACCCTGGAAGTGTTAAAAAACTATGTAGATGTGGTGCTTAGGGACATTGTTTATTGGTGGCCTTGGCAGTGCTGGGTTAATGGTTGGACTCAATGATCTTAGAGGCCTTGTCCAACCTAAACAATTCTATGATTGCATAAGATCAAGCAGGGATTACGGCTTGATGCTCACATACAATGCATTGCTCCAATCTAGACATAGCTGCAGAATATCCCCTCATTCACTAAGCACACTGTGAGAGAGGTGAACCCAACACACCTCCTATTTCTTCTAACCACAGGTGAACGTGCTTAGAAAATCACCAGGAGAGGCTCTGAATAACCCAGGACAGAAGTTTAACATCTTTCTTCTCTCGGCTGCAATGCAACTTGTGGCTGGGGAAGTGTGCTGAGACCTCTCAGCTGGTGGAGGATGTTTCTGGAGACCTCCTGAACCTCAACAACTCTGCCCAGAGATGTCGTAAGCACAGGAATTCCCCCTCTGACTTCTGCCTTGATTAGCCAGGCTGAGTTGTTTGATGCAATCAGCTGCTCCTGGACAGGAAGCTACACTGTACCAGCACTGTTACCACTGATAATGATTTATTCCTGCCCCGTCCTGCAAGGAGTCTGGTAAGAGAAGCCAAAAAACATGGGAATATGAAAGCTGCCTTCCTCCTGCTCTCCTCCTGATTGTCCTTTGTGTGGTGCTGCATCTTATAGTGAGTTTGTATTTTCTGTCTGTCATTGCAGTGATCACTACTATGGAATATAGGTAAAACATGTAAGAAATGCAAGTATGGTTTAAACTCAATTGTTTTCAGTAGAGGAATCCTGGAAAGGTGAGTTTGGCACGTTAGTCATGCAGAAGATATTAGAGACCTTCCTCCTAGCTCTTTTACTGAGAAAAGATCTGGCAGGAATGAGGACTGTCTATACCAAGCCATTATTTTATAGTTCTCTCTAGTGTTGATCATTTAAAGAGATGCAAGCAGAAAAGGAAAGAAGGGCTTCCTTTCCTTTTTCCACCTTCACTGTACAAATGCCTTCTTGTCATGGTAATAGGTGGGAACCTTACACTTTAAATACTTTGCAAGGGAAAGCAGTTGTGAAGTTCCTGGTTTACTTTCCCACGTGTCGCTTTGCTGGGATTGATACTAGGCAGAAAAAGGGAGAAAACACAGATAGTGGGAAAACAGGTTCATTCTCAATGGCTGGAGTTCCATGTGCAAAACAGGGGTGTAATTTTTCTCTCTGCTTTGGATGCAAGGTTGGGATGAAGGGGAGTCAACTGGATGAACTAATTCTCTTCAGGAGAGAATTAGTAGTTTTACAGAAAATGAGTAATCTTTTCCTTTGTCCTTTTTCATAGTAGATTCATAAGAAAACCCCAAAAAACATGGGAGCTAAAATATTTGGGCATTTTTCCTGTGGTTGTCCTTATCTGGACTGTCACAGCACTCAAGGGAGCTGCATCATTTAGATGGATCTTTTGTAAGTCAAGTGGGATGAATCAAGGGGTGGCTTTGGCCCAGGAGTGCTCAGCAACAGCAGAGTGTTCCCCACACAGGATAGCAAAGGGAAGACCCCACTGTGTGCAGCCAGGGAACAAGTTCAGGCTTCTGAGCACGCACACAGGCAGCTGATGGACGGTTTTCACTTGCACCTCCCTGCGCTCAATATCGATGTTTCGTGTCTGATATTGAATGCATTTCCCTTCCTCCCAGGCTAAGCTGAGGCAGGTGACCTGGGCAGTCTGTGGTACAAGGGAGCAGGTTGCCTGCAGGTGGGAGTTGAGTGGCTCCCTAACCTGAAGAGAGGGGGATCATCACCTGTCCTGCCTCCTTCCACTGCTGTCAGGCAAGCCTTGCCTCTAAGGTGGGCCACAGCCAGAAACATCTGAAAACTCTTAGCATGGGTCAGTGGTTGAATTCTAAAACTTCATATGTGCATCAGAAAACAAAAGAAAAATAAATCTGTGGCTTCTTCTGTAAGAAGAACACAAAAGAGCTTGGAGTGAGAGCTAGTCTTGTGAAATTTGGGCTGTTTGGTGAAAAGTACTGGATTGGCTCCAATTTGTGATGCTGATTGAGAAAAGTTGTGGGATCAGGTTTGGTTTTTTCAAAGCAAGTACCTCTTGTTCTGGTTTAATTCTCAGGCAGTTCTCTGAGTTGAAATCAGATAGCATGTGTAGGTCAGTGATACAAAAAATCCCCGTATTAAAGAGTGTGTATAGATCACTGATACAAAATCCATGCTGCATAGTTTAAGCATTTATGAAATATAGGATTACTGTGGTGAGTCACACACATACAATTTCCACGTCCCTTCACAATCCAGACCACTTCACCAAGGCAGAGCAGGAGAAGCTGCCACTGCATCCCCATGAGCCAAAGCATGTCCAGACAGAGCAGTTTGTGGTGTTCCCGGCTGGGATGGGCACAGAGCCACTTCTTCCTTATGTGAAGGTTCCTGCGCCTCGTGGTGGTTTCATAATACACTTTCAGGGCCTCTCAGTATCCCCTTTGAGATTCCCTAGTGATAGAAGAGGAAAGAAATCCAGCCAGGTTTTGTTTGCACAGGAAGGTATTCAGGAGCAGTTATCCAAATTAATTTCCTGCGTGTGTAATTGCAGGAACAGGCGAGCCCACGTGTGCTGTTCAGGTTAAGTCATGTTATTCTTTAATTCTTGTCAGCTCTCTCACAGGCAGATGTGTCCAGGAGGGGCTGAAAACCCCACAGCAGGGAGAGCCAGAGGTTCTTCTGCTGCTGATACATCTGCTTTTTTTAGGGCCTTTCTTTTCACAGCTCATACTTTCTTTACCCAAGTTTAAAAAGAAGGAAGACCAAACAGCCCCCCCCCCAAA
>VZTI01005559.1:341054-361867 GCA_013397865.1 Struthidea cinerea
CAAAAAAAAAAAAAAAAAAACCAAACCCAAACCAAACCAACCTAAATCTTCCTGGAAACATTCAAACATGCAGAAAAATAAAAGAAGTGGAAGGCAACCAAAACAGCCTTTCTGGAGACTGTTTTCTAATGCTACCATCAAAAAATCAGCAGTGACACCCCTTCCTGCACAGGCATTTCATCCCAGTTGGGAACCTCCCAGAAGAGAAGGGCTGGGTCGAAGTGGCACACTGTGCTGCCTTGAAGGTGAGCAGGCAGATAATCTGTGGCCAAACTTGCTGCCATTTCTGTCCCCTGCTTGTACCACAGCCTGTCTGCTGCTGCCATCACCTGCCAGCTCCTGCCTCTCACCCCTGAGGCCCCGCAGAGGCTTGGAGGCTGGCATTATTGTCACCATCATCATCATTTCCTTCCTGTGCACTGGTCCAGTAGCATCCCAGCCTCCTAGAGCGGCTTTGTGATCAACCCCCAAAAACACTGCACTGGAATCTTGAGTGAGTATCCTTCCCTTCCTTTCCCTTCCTGACCTTGCTCCTGGCAGACTTTCTGTCCACCTCATGCCTGTGTCGTGGTCATCAATTTCCAGTTCCTCCGTGCTCCACAGCCTCGTGCTCCTCGCCTACGGCATTTCTCACTGGCTGGCTGCTCCCTCAGCCGAGCCCAGGGACACCGGTTATTTTCAGGTTTGGAATGTGACACCACGGACATGCACATCCACCGGTGGCCCAGAGAAGTGCGGACGGGTTACAGGTGCAAATGGATGGGCTCCTTGTTCCGGGCTCTGGTGTTCAGGGACAGGTGCCCCCCTCTTTTTCAGTTGAGCTTAATAACAAAAGCCCTCTTCACCCATCCTCCCTGTCACTCACCGCCTCTGGCATTTCACGCCCATATGGCTTTGCTTCCTTCTGCCTCCATCCAACCCACCTCCCTACTAATTCTGCTTTGTGTTGAAATTTTGATCTCTTGGGCAATTGGCAGCTTCACCCCCTCAGTGTGCCAGCAGCCCTGTAGCCAGCGAGAGGGCTGTGCTTAAAGAACAGCCCAGCTCTGTTTCAGCAGGTGTCAGACATCCTTTGTGCACAAAAGCTGTTGGTGAGGAAGGCACCGGGCCAAGAGTTAGTGACAGGAAAGAAAGAAACTTAGTCATGTTTTTGTACAATGCATCACTTTTCATTGTGAGTACACACCTGAGTGCGGGTGGGCGAGAGCCTACAGAGAGGAGGTGCTGCAGGGACCTGTGGCAGGGATTGTTTCTCTCCTGCTCTTCTCGTTCATCTCCCCTTCGTTTTTCCACTCCCTCATTTTCTCTCCCTCAGCTAATTTTGTGCTGATTCAGCTGTCCTTGTCAGGAGCTCAGGCTGCAGTGCCGGCTGTGTCTGCCTCTGTCCTGGGACCTGTTCCTGCTTTAGGGGTCCCTGCAGGAAGTGAGTACTGCACTGTGATTTCTCTGTGAGTTCCCAAAATCTCTGGGATGCTCAAATCATAGAATCATAGAATGGTTTGGGTTGGAAGGGACCTTTAAAAACCATACAGTTCAACCTCCCTGCAAAGAGCAGAGACACCTTCAACTGCACCAGTTTGCTCAGTCCCATCCAGCCTGACCTTGAATGTTTCCGGGCATGGGACATCTACCACCTCTCTGGACAGCCTGTTCCAGTGTTTCACCACCCTCATCGTAAAAAACTTCTTCCTTATACGTAATCTAAGTTGATCCTCCTTCAGTTTACCCCTCGTTCTATTGCAACAGGCCCTGATAAAGAATTTGTCCTCATCTTACTTCAAGGCTCACTTCAAGTACTGAAAGGCTGCAATAAGGTTTCCCCAGAACCTTATTTTCTTCAGGACTGGGGTGGTCGAGGTGCTCCAGGGGCCAAGCTGCTGCTCCTTTGCCTCTCCTCTGCTCCCTCAGCTCCTCTGGGAGCAGCTATGGGCCAGGGTGCTGGAGGGGACCTGCTGGCCAAAACCAGTTTATCTTTTCTGCTGTACTGGGGCAGCTGCCACGGGACCACAAAACCTCCCTGGAGCAGCTAGACAATAGCGGAGAGAGTTTGTCAGGGTGCTTTATTTTATTTATTGGTAATTTTAGCCATTACTTCACCGATGAAGTTGAATACATTTGTTTAAATCATCTTTTTAACAATAAAATTGAAGCTTGTTTCACACAGAATTTTCCTTTTGTTCTTTGCTTAAATACTCCTGCCCTTTGGCTGTTATTAATTACATCCACAGATTTCTAAACAACTTAATCTGTGGAAATTAGAGTTTATGGGGAGGGCCAAGATCTAGTACATCTGAGAGCAATATTCCTGTCCCTTTTAAACATCATTAATTTGTATTGAACACAGAAGTATGTAAACAAAATGCCAGCTGTACAGCAGAGGATAAAAATTACAGGGCAGTGAAGCCAATTAAATCAATTGCTGCGGGTTTTGCCTTTCCCCTGTCTCCTGGGAAGGGCTGGGTTGGAAGGCTGGCAAACAGAGGTGTGGGCAGAAGGACACAATAATTGTCCTCTGTATTTTAAAGGCACATTGTCACCACTGCATCAGATACTGTCACCAACCTTCAGAAAGGGGCTAAGTTGCTATTTCGGCTCTCAAGCTACTCTGCTTGGCACATTTGCTTTCAATGCATCAGAGAGTCCTTCACATCCAATTTTGAGCAGTCAAATGGTCTGACTAGCCCCCAAAATAGTGACAAGCTCATAATTTTATTAAGAAAATCTATTTAAAACTGAAGGGAAAGGTGGTTGTTCACCTGTCTGAAAAGACTGCTTTTCTAAAACAAGCAAGTAAGCCTCCCCTCGGACAGTGTGTGAGGTCCCTGCAAGAGTGGTACTATTTAAGGTTATTTTTGCAACAGAACTTGCAGTTTTGGCTTCTTCAGAGGTTCTTTGGGATACAGAAATCAGCACTTTGTCCTGCAGAGCTGCCCTTCACTGCAACAGGGGAGTCACCATCTACCTATTTTCTGGACTACAAAGATAGAACAATATCATGGAATCATAGAATCATTTATGCTGGAAAACACCTTTAGATTATTGAGTCCAATTTTTAACTCAGCACTGCCAAGTCCACCACTAAAGCATGTCCTCAAGTGCCATATCTGCACATCTTTTAAGTACATCCAGGGATGGTGACTTCACCACTTCCCTGGACTGCCTGTCCAACTGCTAGACAACCATTTTGGTGCAGAAATTTTTATGAATATCCAATCAAAACCTCCTCTGGCACAACTTGAAGCCGCTGTCACTTGTCCTGTCTCTTGTTACCTGGGAGAAGAGGCTGGCTCTCACCTTGCTGCAACCTCCTGTCAGGTAGTTTAGAGAGTGATAAGGTCTCCCCTGAGCTTCCTTTTCTTCAGGCTAAACAAACCCAGCTCCTTCAGCTGGTTCCCATAAGATTTGTGTTCCAGACCCTTCACCATTGCCCTTCTCTGGACATGCTCCAGCACCTCAATGCCTTTATTGTAGTGACGGGCCCAAAATGAACACAGGATTTGAGGTGCAGCCTCACCAGGGCTGGGTATGGGGGGGTGAGCACTGCACTGGTCCTGCTGGCCACACTATTTGTGGTACAAAATGTCACAGCCAATGTGTTTATGATGTCTATTTTTAAGCAAAGCTGCCCACTGGGATTTTCAGCCCTCTGTCACCGGCAGAGGTCAACGAGGCAGTGGTTCCACTGGCTCCAGTGATAGCTGGCTCAGATGTGGTTCAGGGGGTCCATGTGGTTTCTCAGTGGCTTTTCTTCATTTGCATCAGGTGACAGGAAACTCCCAGTGGGTGCAAGAGCATGCCCAGGGTTTTTGGGACACTCACCTCTTTCAGCTCATTTGCTTCCTTTTTTTTGCTCCCTGATTGTATCTCAGACTGAGCTGAAGAGGACGTTGGTTTTGCATTGCATGAAAGGAAGAGGTCACCCTTGAAAGGAAAAGGTTTCCCATGAAATCTCTTGCTGTCCTCAAGGGCAAACCACATGGGTGGGTTCAGAGTGCTGGTGGCTCACAGCATCCACCCCACAGCAAACTTGGGTCACTGATAGCTGAGGTTCTCCAAAGCACATTTGGGTGCAGACAAACCCTTCCTCAAGCTTTCATCTCTTCCCATAAAGATTTGTCTGGTGCAGGCCAGCTGGCTTCCATACCAAGCCCAATTCCATTTATCATGCCATGTGGGACTGCCAACAGCAGCTGGTTGACATAACAACTGCATTTCCCAGCAGTGGAAATAGTGTTTCCTGTTGCCCATCTTTCATTCCTGTAATCCCGAGTGGAGGCTTTTGCTCTGATTTTATTTTCCTCTTGAGGAAGATATAAACACATTTCTTAGTTTCCTATTTGGAGCAAAGTGGCTGACTCAGGACCAAAACCAGCTCTGGGTGCCTGCTCATGGTGAAGATGGGAAGTGTGTGACCTGGGGTAGCTGCAGAGGGTCACCTAAATTCCCTCTGCTCCTAAACTCACCTTCCTATGAGCTTCAGACTGGGCTTTGAACAGTCACTGTCCATCCCTGCTCTTAGGCTCCCTGACAGTTTTCCCTTGACCTCTTAAGCCTGAAATGATCTGTGTAGCTTCAGCCACTGCTGGCAGCTGGCCAGTCCTGTGAGCACCACTTCCAGCCAGCCCTCCAGAGTCCCTTTCTCCCTCTGAGCCCTTGTGCACCTCAATTTTTCCAGTAAAGTCTCCTTGTCTCCCCAACAGACAATGAGTTTTCCCCAGTCTTGGAGACCCTCCAGCCTCTTGCTGGCTCTAGGGAAGGTACTGCCTGCTGTGGCCAGAGCCTCAGCCAGTGAGGAAATTTGCTGGCTTCACAGGCAATCAAATTTCAGCCTGCTCCTTTCAGAGACACCTTAACCCTGTCAACTCTTCCCCATCCTGCCTATGTGGATCACAGCGCACACCAAGTGCTGGCGTGGGCGATGCCATGAGGGAGCGGCACCATCTGTGGGACCCCTCCTCCCTGGCAGCCCTTCAGCTGTATGGAGGGACATTGATGGCTACAGGAGGCAGGGCATGGCAGCCAATCCATTGCCATCACATTTGTGTCCTCCCCTGGAAAACCTTCGGGCTGAGATGAACAACTTCAGCCCGTAGAGGAACGAAGAGGGCAAGGCGTTGGAGGGAAGTTGTGGTTTTGTAATACTAATTAACAGCACTTCAGGAAAAAGGGCAAATGGGCTCTCAGGTCCCTGACCCCAGGGAATGCAGGCAGCTCTGTTTGTCCTGCAGTCTGTGAGATATCCCCTAAACATCCCAGGAAATCTATTTGCGAGGCCCTGGGGAGCTGAGCTCAGCATCACCCTGCTTTTCTCAGTTGTTCTTTCCCCACTTTGAGCTGTTGCAAGCACTTGCATGGTCAAACTGCTTGACAGGCATCCTGCCTCCCAGATTTCACCTGGTTTATTTTGCATGTGGCACCCCCTGCCTGAGTGCTTTGTGTCACCTGGCCAGCAGTCAGGCAGAGTTGGGGTAGGGGCAATGCAAGGATGGGAATAAATTGGACCCTCACCCTGGCTTAATCCTCATTGTAGCATTAATGACCCAGTTCAGGGAGGAGATCTGATGAAAAAGCTTTCCTGTTTGTTTTTATTTTAAAGCTCTGCTTAATTTTATATTTTTCTAAATGCTACCTACTCAGATTGGTCCATGGGAGCAGACAGCAATGTTGCTATGGGTGGCACAATGAGGGTGGCTTCTCTCATGGCAGAGCCCTCCTGTCAGGAGGGAGAGGCCGGGGGCCCATAATACTGGGTGGAAAGCCAGTTTAAGAAGGAAACATTAATATTTTCAAAATCACCAACCAAACTTCCTACGTGCATGAACAGACTGATGAACAGCAACATCATCAAGCCTTTGCAGCTTTGTTTTCCACTGCCCCCATCCAACAGTAATGAAGCACCAAATGCAATTCCTCAGGTATTGCTAATATAACAAAACAGCAAGGACAGGGGACATAGGACTGGGAGGAGAGGCAAGAGTAGCCTGGAGGTGTTTTTCCTGTCCACAAGGAAGCAAGCTTAGGCCTGAAGTAGTGCTTCTCCTCTTCCCAAACAAGGAGTAACTGGGACCAGCTCTTCCTGGGCTTTGCTTGATGCAATCATTCCTAGAGAGGTAAGAAATTGCTGGGTCTGAGGGGACAGAACTTTACTAGGATCTCTTGGACAGGTTCCCACTCAAACAAGGCTTGTAGGAAAGGGCCAGCTGAGTCACTGCTGTGGGAGAGGCTGCAGCCAGCAGATAAAAGGTCTGCATCACCAGGTGCTGTCAGAATGAGTGTTAAATTAAGTGTAAGAGAGACACGTGGTGCCTAAGGCTCAATTAACTGTTCCCTTTCACCATGAAAGCTTGCACTCATGCTTTTACTATGCCTCCTGCTTTTTAACTGAGCTCTGACTATCACCAGCTATTTAGCAACAATGTCTGCCTGGGGTTCAGCCGTCCACATCTAAGCAGCTCTTTCAGGGCTGTGGTTGAAGCCAGTGGTGAACTTCAAAAGGACAACCTCATCTCACCAAGTGAGTAAGCAGAGCTCGGGCCACAGGAGGCTCTGAAGGGGGGGGCAGCTCTCAGCTATGGCAGCACTGGGAAGCCCAGAAGCCACGTAAGAGGAAGCTGAACTGCAAGTAGAATTGGGGTCTGTGGCTGCGATTTGCTGGAGAGGTTTAATTAGGGCATAGCACTGTCGATAACACTCACTTCTGGGAGTTTTTGTATTTGCAAAGTGAATTTACCAGAGAAATCCTGTGCAATGACTGTTTCCGTATTTATCTTGAAATATATTGACCTTTCATTGCTGCTTTCTGCCCCACTGGTCCTCTTTGGTGGCACACAGAGCTCCAGGTGGTCTCGATGAACTCATTTCCCCTCCCTCAGATTTTCCCTGGATGTTGCTGCAGCTGGTGGCTCACACAACTGCTTCTGCTTTATCACCAGAAGCTTTCAAGGAAGCCAGCTTGCTGAGACCTGGATTTCTGACAGAGAGGAAAAAATTTCAAGGTAGGAACCGCTTTTTAAAAAAATCTTTGAGTAGTGAAACAAGTAAGGTCAGAAAGGCACCCACCTTCTTTTTTTCCATGTGAAGATTATCTCTGAACACAGGAGCATGTCAGGAAAATTAGCTCACCAACACCAAAGGTTTATGTCCAAAAAGGAGACAGAGGAGTCCCGTTACTTTATTCGAATAAAGGAGAGGCCATGGGGCATTCCCCTAAGGTCTCTCAAATTTTAGGAGGGCGCAGCCTCCTTTTTATCCTAATTTCCCGGCTGCATTTTCCCTCTCTCTTTCCCCATTGGCTGAGGTACTCGAGAGGTACAGACTTCCCGGAACGCCTAATACCTAAGACCCCCTTCTAATGTATAACCCCCATTTATTTTTAGTTCTTATGGATTTTATGGTTCTCCCATTGTTTCTTTCATCCCACAGTTTGTTTGTAGAGACAGATCTCTTCTCAATCAGTGGAATCCTTCCCATTGTTTCCCCTTATCTCTCAATGTTAATTTCATCAAGCCACAGGACCCAAGTCTGTTTGTAAAGACAAGTCTCTCATTCCTTTCAAGCAGACACAATTGGTGGATCCAAGTGGGGCAAAAACACAGACAGGTTTCTCCATGCTCACACATCCATGCCCAGGGAGGGCTGGTCATGCTCATGGCTGCCATCTGAACCCCGGGGCTGCATTTTCCTGAAGGGCTTTTTGTGGCAATACCCATTTAAAGAAATCTAGCTGTCTTCTCCTCCTAACACATTGGGGTTTTAGCCTGGATCAGTTCTCTGTTGGGGTACAACACTCGACTCTATAACCCATCATGCTCGTGCTGCAGAGGAGGTGGTTGTGCTGAGGTGCAGCTGAAGGAAGGAATGGCTGGAGATGTAAGGGGGAAGCAGTGGCTCCACGAGCACAAGCATTGCTAGTGAGGAACCTGAATCAGGAGATGGTGGCCTCAGACTTCTGTCCAGAGTTAAATTGCACAGGCTGTAGAAATAAAGCCACGGCGCTGGGTCTTTTCCCCCTGATGACTCCCAGTGCCATGTCCTTCCTCAACAGGGGGGCTCTGCGGCCAGGGACCACCCTCCTGTTTGCATCACTGGGTTATGGAGCTCTGCTCACAGCAATCCAAAACAAAAATAAGCAGGGACTGAGATGGTCTGACCTCATTAACACCTGTGTTTTCTCTCTTGATATCACTAATAAAACAGCTCTTGAGCTGGCAAATACAAGAACGCTTCCATTATTTTGGGCAGTGCAGGGTTTTCTTAGTATATGGATGTCTGAACAGCAAGAAAAGACAAACAGTCACATTTGTTCCTGCTGATTCTGAACTAGGCTATGTCCATCTACTTCCATGGTCATATTTTCAATGACAAGCACAATTACCACCATTGATCAATTGGTGTTACGGACACATCACTAGCAGCAATAAAGGAGGTGGGTGCTCAGAGAGGATGCCAGGTGTTCTTCCTCCACACCACAAGTCATTCTGCTGGATATCCCTTGTCTTTTCACATTGCTTTGTCTGCCATAAAACAAGAACAACAGCTAAACATTGCAGCTTTCTGAAGGTACATGGCTATGGCTCCTCCAGTGCCTCACCTAGCTACAAAACTGCTGACCCAGCAAGAGGAACAAGGCCACATCTGATTATGAGAGGCACAGGGAGGAAAATGCTAATGGCTGAGTTTGCCTGACCCTTCCTCTTACCAAGTCTGATTTCAAGTTGTTGATAGCATTGACAAGTGGTGTGGGCAGAAATTATCTGTGTCGGGTGTCTGTGCAGGACCTGTACTGTCTCAGGAAAACTTCAGCTAAAACAAGACAGCCATTTCGCCGTATCTAAGGGAAACAAGCTTTGTTAGCATAAAAAGAAAACCACATCCTCTTTCATTAAGATTTTCTAACACAGCTATGCCCTGACTTCAGACATAAAGTTAGTCTTTCTATTACCCTCTGCTCCATGCCTGTTGAGATTACAAGCCATTATATAAAAACAAAGAGTGATGCTATCTTGGTTCCTACATTTCCTTTGGCACAGGCAGGCTATGTCACCAAAGCATGTGCCATCCTTGAATGGAATAGAGCATTCCTGGGAATTGTTCCTCCCAGTTGTAGGATACTAGTATGTAACTGGCATTATTTTACCTGCTTTAGATATTATTGTAATTATTACATGCTGTTACATTAGTAATGATAATAATGTTAGGGAGACATTGTCCCTGATATGTTCAGGGGTTCCAGTATTCCTGTTCAAGTGTGGGATTTGGGTGTATGTTAGCAGAGCAGGTAAAAGGGTTAGAACAAAAATCAGGACCTATAGGGAAGAAATCAGTGATAGGTATCTGGGAGAAGAGGTTAATAAACAGGATCTGAAAAGAGAGAAGGATGCGGCTTGGGAGGGACAGCGTGGCAGGATTAGGTGGCAAAACAAGAGAGGAGATTTAACCTGCTACCCTGTGCGCTTTACCATCTGAGGGGTCAGTGCAGTTCATTCCCCCACGCTACAGCAGTGAAGCAGCCCAGACCCTGTCCAGCATCGCAGCCCCGCTGTCAGCCCGGGGCTGCCGTGCCAAGCAGAGACAGAGCACAGCGCTGCCGGCACGTCTCCCTCGCCGCCCGGGGCTGGACGGGCTGCGGGCTCTGGCCCGGGGCCAGCCGGCAGCCTCTCCCGCAAACAACACCCGGGCGCCACTGCGAGCCCTGATTCCTGCTATCTCGGGGCGGATGGCAAAAATCCGGCCCGCAGGCTTTGTCTGACGAAAGATTGCAGACGTTTGTACGTGCTGGTAGTTCCTGGGCCTCGTACGTCTATCTCGTAAAACACACCAAGGATTTTCCCAGATAAAAAAAGACACATCTCTTGGCAGAGAGTCACATCTGCAAGTACACGAGAATGAAAACATCCGGAGAGCGCTGCCCTTGAAACAAAATGCCCAAAAGCTCAAAAACATGGAGGGGAATGGAGAGTGCCATGATGGCAGCACGTTCCTGTCTCCTGCCTCCTGCCTCCTCCCTACCAGCAATCATTAGCCATCCCGGGCCAGAAGCCAGCAGAGAGGCGAGTCCTGAGCTGGATGCCTTCATCCCAGGAACCAGGGCAGCAGGAAGGAGAAGAGTGGTGGCTCTGCACAGCCTGGCCCTGCCGGGGCCAGGCACAGTGGGGTGGTGCAGGCACTTGCTGCCCGGCACTGTGCCCATGTCCTTTTAAACATGTCATCCCACTTTCCAGCAGGAACCCTATGCCTTCTTCAACAAAGCATAAACACAGAACAAGGGAACAATGAGTGCTCATTCACTGCACGTTTGTTTGTTTCAAGACCCAAAGTTTATATAGTTTAAAGCTTCCACATGCCACTTTCACCGGTGTCCCTGCAGCCTGGTAACTGCGATGTGACGGAGAGAAATAAGCAGTGGAGCACTTTAGCGTGATCTAACAGCAGAGTTATTTGATCTGGGGTTTGGTATGCGCTGAAAATGCCAGCAGTTAATGGACTGTGAACATGGTGCAGCAGCTCTTTGCCTCCCTGCTGGCGCAGGAGTCAGTGCTTCATAAAGCTGAAGAGGATGCTCTCCTTTGCAGCATCTGTCCCACTGATCTAGTGACCAGCCTTGTTTTAGTACTCATCTATCAAAGCACAGCCAGCAATACACAGATATTTCTAGCCTTCATTTTAAAAAAACCTTCATTGAAAAATAGAAAAGTCTGTCTGGGAAGATCAACTTTGATCTCTGGTTTTGACCATTAGCCTGACTTTAAATTTCCACATCTTCAAACATTTGGTTTAGCTTCTGCTACAATCTTCTAACACAGTGCCTAAATTTAAAGACTATGTCTATTTTTGTCTGAAGTTTTAACATTTCCTCCACTTAGACTGAACATGCTTTATTGCATCCTCTAAACCCCAGGGACACTCCAGTGAAGAGAGAGCACTGTCAATGTGAAAAGCAATGATATTTCAGACCCCTCATCTGTGCCAGACTCTTACCCAGATCAGACACCGTTTTCTTCTCTGCACTTAAAGCTCACCAGGGAAAGGAGGACACCAAAAAAAAAGAAAGAAAAAAAGCATCAATTCTGTAATAAGAAGACAAATCACTCTTGTCAAATGTATTTGTCTCCATAACGGGAAGAAGTACTTTTTATAGGCTTTTTATTTTAGACACGGAAAATCATGATGTATCTGTCCTCTATGTGCAGTGCCCAACAGAAGATTGTGCCATTCACTGTATGCGTCATTTACTCTACGTGCCAGGTTTCTGCTCAGTTTTAATTTACTGCTTCTGAGGGATTTCATCCTCTCCCTTTTGGGGATTGTTCAACTCAAACAGCGATTATTGTTGGCTCTTTCCATTTTAGGCTGCCACCATCACCATAACTTTTTGAGTGGCTTCTATACAAGAACCCACAACAAGAGTGAAGCTTGCAAAGAACTCAATGTAGTATCTGGTACTTTTCTTCTTCCAAAATAACTGCTTGGAGGAAAGGGTTTGTTTGGTTTCTTAGGCTTTGTACAGTTACTTATTTTAGGTCGCTTTATTTAGTTTATATTTTTGTTCCTTGTACTGAGCCAAAATTTTCCTTTTCTCAAATTCACTTGGGTCCTCATGGCTATCACACTAGTACCACCATAACCACTCCTCCTTCTTTGACATTTATATCCTCCAAAGCTTCGTGAGTTATTATCACCATTCTCTTCTATATATATTCTTGTCATTTGACCAAATTATACATTAGATTTGTTTAAACACTTTAAAGCATGGAATCACCAGGGAAAATCAAACATGCCTTTTGAAGGTCCTTTCTGGACTTCAGGCACCTGTTCAGGTCCCTTTATATCCCCTTTAGATCAACCACTTCTACTTTTTGGCTTGCTATCTTCCTCTTGGCAAATGGGAGGTCAGTCCCTGCCAGTCTTGGGCCGCTGACCTGACAGAGAGACCCAGTGACAGCTCTCACGACCCACCGAGTACAGAGAGGGACGAGCCAGCTCAGTGCACAGCCCAGGATGAAGCGCACATTTCAGGTGCAAGAGCAGATGAGGATTAGAGAGAGTGTGTACCCACGGCAGCAAGTGACAGCGTGCCCAGCAGACAGAGGAGACCAGACTTAGAGCAATCATGTGGCTCACTTCACCCTCAGCTGGGCACTTTGCTGGGGCAGAAGAGATTTAATCTTTCAGAATATCTGCATGCAGGTAGCACCATGTGAGGAGTGAAGATCACTACAGAACACAGCCAGAGTAGGGAGAGTGAATGTCAGAACCTCTGGCACCATCAGGATAAGCCTGCCATGGAGCCAGACCAGGGTAATGTGCCCATGGAAAGCAAATGATCAAGTCAACAAGAAGGGACTTGGAACATCTTAGGGAGAAAATTGGTAAACAGTGACTAAACATCAGTCTATGTATGCAGCAGTGAGAATAGGGGTGCTGGAGAACTGCAGCATATCCGTAGCAGGGGGAGCAAACATAGGGTCCCTCAACATGCCAGACCCCACTGCCCACACGTTGCCAGATTTCAAAGATTACGATGTCTGGAACATTCTGGCAGCAGAGAAGGTTGGATTTCTTCACTACAGCAGAAACAGCAATAGAGATGCAGACAATGTCCAGGAAATAGATGATGCTCAAGATATAAAGTGGGACAATATTAACCTAGGAGATTCTCTGAAGACTAGGTCGCTGTGAAAAAAGAAGCATAGTCACAAAATACAGATTTAATATCTTTTTTCTTATGTTTGGGAGAGAATTGAGTGGTTGAAAAAATGTGTCAGTCACTTGACCTCTATCTTCATCTGTCACATGGTGTTTTTCTGCCAAAGAAAGTGGCCTGAAAACGGTCTTTGAAATTCCAGCTCATACCTTTACTAACACACCCCAGCAGTTAAAAAACATACTGAAAAAATTACCCCTGCAGGCTACTATCCTATCTGTGACAGAAACCAGCAGAAGATTATTCCCAGAAAAGTTCAAGAGAAGAATAGGATAATTTTCCTACAGAAGTAATTTCTAATCATGGGCTTTCTGAGGTTGCTCTATGCCCTGAAGCTAGTGGGATTTTATCCCTCAAACATGAAAGAGAGAATAAAAGTAACAACCTCTGATTATCCTCTTTCCCCCCCCCTCTAATCTTAAGACCTAAGCTGACTCTTGCTCTCAATGACGGTCAGCAAAAGTCTCACAAACAACATTATTCTGTAGTAAATAAATTTCCTGTACACACCCAACATTATTCTGTAATAAACACGTCTCCTGTTACCCACTTCAAAATGCATCCCTTTTCGGGTTCATTGAGTCCTCATTCCATATAGGAGCAATCAGGGCACACAGAGCACCCTGACAGACTTCAGTATTTTCTGCTTTTCCATTACGTTCTCTTTTCTGAACTTCTCCCTGTAAACTAAATAATCACAGGGTGCTTCTGCATAGCAATATCTCCCTCCTTTTAATCATATTTGTCCTTCAATCCCAACCTACACCCTTTCTCCAGTACAGTTTTTTTTTTAAATGAGATGCCCCTGGTATTTCAGGCAAAGCTGCCTCCTGACATTACATACTGGCATCGCGCACATTTCTGGAGAAATCAGCTCCGTGAGAATGCTTTATCATCAGCCCCTTTAACCAGACGAATAACCCTGACAAAGGGTTCCCTGGGAGCAGGAGGAGTTGCGGAGTGTCGGTATCCAAGATGCTGAGCAGTCCCCAGTGCTAACAAACCGCCCCCGGGCACTTCCCTGATTTGCGTGGGCTCCATCAGGAGAGCCCTGGCCAGGAGCCCGTCACTCTTGCTACATTGCCAGCAGCTGGAAGAGCTTTTGGTGTCTGACAGGCAGCTCTGCCACACAATTTGCTCTTTCTTTGGGAGCAAATTCATCTGCTCAGTTTCAACGTTGTGCTGCAGCAGGGGCAGGGGAAAGTGGAAAACAGCTCCACTTGAATTTCATTCCTACTTCCTTTGTTTATCTGGGATGCTCATTCCTGGGTTGGTTATTTTGTAGGAACATCAGGCCTGTCTGAGAGAGGCTGCTGCTGTGTTCCCCAGGCAGCATTAAACATTCATTCTTTTTTTTTCCTTCTATTTGATCCCTCTTTTCTCAAGCATAAATCAGAATACTCTAATTTTTCTCCAGAGCTTTTCCCTCCACTGTTTTTAATATATGTTTTAAATCACATTTTAAAATGTTTGTTATCACAATTGTAAATCTTGTTATTGAGACTGGAAGGCTGAATGTTATATTAACAAGCCTTACTGAGACTAGGGAGAGTTTTGGAAATACCAGGTATGTTAGCTGGGTAGAGGTAAACAGAAAACGGTAAACTGAGGCAGAAGATGAGGCTGCACTCATTTTGGTGAATATCAGCGTACTCTGACATTGTGTTGCACAATTTCCCCGTGGTCCATCTTTTCTGGGCACTGCCAAAATCCTGCTCCAGAGACCACTTAATGCAGCTAAGCTATGCAAAGGTGATTGGTCAGATCAAAATGCCAAACGAACTCTTTCCCAGTGGATGGTGATTATTTTCCTCTACTATTTTCTGCCTTTGCAGTCTGATTGCTTTGAAGCCTATGAGGTCATGGCAGTGTCCAGTTTTATTGAGCCTCTTGGACAGCACACTCTCTGTCCAGCACCTCTTCCAGAGAGTGGGACCCCACAGGGCAACTCCCCCAAGCTCTGAAAATAGCTCTGAACTTTCCCAGCCTCTGCCTGTGTTCCTTGGAACCGCAGCCCTGCTGGATGAGTCAGCTCTCGCAGGGTGACATCGCAGCTGAAATCAGACCCGGGCTTTGCAAAGAGAAATCCGAAGATCCTCTTATTGCTTCATGGGAAACGAAGTAAAGATGAGCGTGTCACACACTTCCTCTCCCCATGCTGATTACTCACCACTCTGGGGAACCCCCAGGGTTGTGTGGGGATCAAATCTCCTCTTTCCAAATCCTCCAGCTGCACCTTCTCTGGCAATGAAAGATGGAGAACATAACTCCTTCGAGAGCAGACTGCGGTGTCAGAACAGCAGCTGGGAAGTAACCCAGTCCTGATGAGGATGTGCCAAATCAGAGTGGGCTCCAGCATCTCTTTTTTCCAGCAAGCTGCTGGAAAAGGAGGCTCCATTCAAAAGACTGGTCTGGCACCAGAAAACCTTTCCCAGCTTTCTCAACTGTTTGGTTGTCACAACCTCTTGCTGCACTCCATATGCTTCTGTGGAAGGGATAAAATGACTTCTGCAAATGTCATGATAGGTGTAGAACGACCGAGATATAAAACCAGACACAGATCTTTTCTTCAGTTAGTTGCACAATTGTATCACCGGGATATTACCAATACACAGTCTCCTTGTTTCAATTCATCATGATTTAGTCTGAACAGTGAATGGCAGGATAACAAGACAGACCCTTTAAATGTACTGGTCTTTTGAGAAAATTATCTGTTCTGTGGCCTTGCTTAAAAATAAAAGGCTAGGAAAAGGGTACTCTGTCTAAGTTGCCTCAGATGTTTCCACAGCACTTTCACATCCAGTGTAATGAAATCTGTTGCCAGGTAAATAAAATCAGTGTGGAAATACTTACTCTTGCCCCTTACTGGGACGTGAGTGGCTTTGCACTCTTTTAAACACAGATGTGAAGATGCATTGGCTTTCTTGGCTCTTGAATTGAGGAAAGAACTTCCAGTTGCTGTCAGGAGAGTAACTATGGTTTCTTACTCCCAAAGATTGGAAATGCTCACTCCTTACCCTGTAATTCTCTTATCCTTGTTTGGCTGATAGCTGTGTCTGTCTTCCTTATGCAGCTTTTTGATCAAATTGCTGTAATTTAGCAATCACATCACAGGTGGCAGAGACTGTAGACTCCTCTTCTCTGTTCTTTGAAGTTCCTACTTTCTATTACAAGTCATTGCATTGCAACCATATAGATCCCAAACATTTTGCAGTGGGAGGCCAGAGGCACAAGGCCTGGTAGATCAGAATTTTGCCCAAGATCACAGTGCAACATGGAAGGATGAAGCCTCCGAAAGATGCTTTCTAATGCCTTATCCATTCAATGTGCAGATGAATAGATCAGTAGCACAAGCTGTGATATAATGTGTGGTTAGAAAGGTTCTATTTGTAACATCCGAAAAAACATTTCCCCTCAAGCTGAAAGGGAAGGTCAGTGTCAGATTAGTGCTTTTGTGTGTCACTGTCTGGCACTGTGGGAACAGACCTGGGAGGCAATGAACCAATATTAGGAAGTCAGTCTAGGGGAACGGGCAGGAAACGGAGCTTAGGGACCCATGACAAACTCCCCTGCTGCATAGTTCTCCTCTGATTTTGGGAAAGTTGCATGCACTGCTGGTGAGTCACAGGCAGCCAGACGATGTGAGTTTGGCTCCATCTAAGGGAAGCAGTGAAATACTACAAAGCCCCAGGAACGAGTTGGTGTCTGTTCCAGTCCTTTCGAGACAAAAGACGATGGCCAACCTTCACCTCTTCTCATAAACCACAATGTAGCTGTATCCCTGCACTTTTGAACCGATGAGTTTGTAAACTGTGCTATTTACTACGGTAAATGCTTTTCTATCTATGTGGGTCACAACTCGGAAGTCACAGCCTCAGGTCAATGATTAATGTACTCTTTGATAGAAGACACTAATTATTAACCCTGGACTCTGATACTAGTCCACACACTTTTTTACCAGCACTTACACTTCTGCAAACAATTTCTTTGTTGGAAATTCTCATGCTTGATATTTGCCTAAAAGACATACTTTTAAAAAGGAATTCAGTTTCCTTTGCTCTGTTTTTCCTTTATGTTACTCTTTCTTTGAGCAGCTGAGCAGGCAAAATCCTCTTTTCTTGTAAAGAGCACATAGAAAGGTAAATTCGTTGCCCAGCAAAGCTTAGATTAATAGAAATACGTTGGCATTTACCAAACTGAAACTGCTGACCCATTTCAAAACAGAAAATCCTTAGTAAGATAGGAAAATGAGTGTCTCTAACATTTTGAACAGTCAATGAACTACCTCTCTAAGATGTTTATGTCCTTGCCCAACTCCTTTTTCCAGAGAGACTTATACTGTAGGGATTATAGGACAGAAACCAACCACTGATATGCAGGTCATGGAAACTAAGAATGAAACCATGTAAAGAGCAGGATTCAGTTTAAAAAGTGAAAGCAACTGGCCTCACTGAAGGCAAGGAGTCTTGTTAGGCACTTGTTCCAGTTGTCTCTTGCTTGTCAGGACTTGAAAGCTGAGAACACACCATCTCCTCCTAGTTTTACAATGCAACCCCGAAGTCAACTGCTCCCTTTAAAGCTCTCCTGACACAGCAGGACTGTGGCACCACCGCTGGGGGGTTGCAGCAGCTGCCTGCTCAGAGCTGGAGCATTCACAGCCCTCTGCTTTCCATTAGGGGCCCCATCTTCAGTGTCTACAGCCTACTCCTCCTCCTGCGTACCCAAACGCATGCCTGACCTCCAGTACTTCTGCATCCTCCTATTCCTTTCCCTGCCCAACCTCGTCTGGCACACCTTTCTCCTCAACCTCTGCCCTGCAGCCTGTGAGGGAATTGCAGGCTCTGGCTCGAGGCCAGACAGGGAAGCTGAGCTGATCAAGTGATGGACAGTGCTTGGTCTGGTGGAAGGGCTCTTCCAGCCCTGATACAGGCAATTATGGCCCAGCAAAATCCATCTACACCCAAGCGCTCACCAGAGGTGCTGGGGCAGAGGCGCTGCAGGGGTGGCTTCCCTTGAGCCCAGGTCAGTGTCTTGCAGGAGCCTGGCCACAGCAGCCGGTGTACAGGCTCTGCTGAGCCCAGGGCTGGCAATCATCCCTGTTTGGCCAGCTGCCTCTGGAAGGAGCTTCCCCAGAGCCCTGGGAAGTCCCTGCACGCTCCTGCTTGTGCGTACACACACACGCGCGCGCGCGTGAGCGCCTGCTGCTGTGGTCTGTGCAAACCACTGGAAAACCTGGGATCTTGCTGAGCTGCTAAGATGCATGTTACCAGTCAGAAGCCAAGATAGCAGAATTCATTACTCCTCCAAAATTGAAGCTGGACCAGTTATCTGTGCCAACAAGGTTCTTTCTCCATCAGGAGACAATTTGTCCATCAGCCTAATGCCAGGGCACTATTAGGCATGTTCTGAGTTGTTGGGTCATTAAGGTTTCTGTAGTAGCTTGTGGTTTTAAGCAGAGTCATCTTTAGATGGCTGAAAGCCATCCAGCCTTTGATGTTAAGCACAACACTGAGCCATTTTAAGAACTTTATCTTTAGAAACACTCTTAGGGACACCCTTTACTTTGTTCTTTTTTGATCTTTTTTTCCCCTCCATTCTTACTTGCTTTTCTTTAAAGAGAAAGGAAATGCAAATGCAGAAGTGAACGTAATGCTAAGTCAATGATGACTAAGACACCAGGTCAGGAAAATCAAATATTTCTGCGCAAGATTCCAAGCTTAGTTGTTCATGGTAGGCACCCAGAAGTAACTTAATTTTGTGATTAGTTAATGGAGTTCAGAACTGCACTTAGAATCAGTCTCACTGTTATGGTATTGAATTCTGTTGTATTCTGTTATACTGCATTGGTGCCTTCTTTGTTCAGTGTAAACGTTCACCTACCATTAAATCAAATTGAAGTAATTTAATAGACTTGATTCACTGCCTTTACCAATACTGCAGATGTTCTCATGCATTTGTTAATAAAATGTGAATTTAGTTAATTCATTATGAGCCTTAAGGAAATTGAAAGCTACTGAAAATAACGAGGCCTTCAAAACTAAACCAAAAAATATAGCTCACATGTAATATGTGTTCTTCACTTGTCCCTGTTCCTGGTGAAGACAGAAATATTTTAGGGAAAAGCGGAATTATTTCTTTATGGTTTCCCCTACTGTATATTTATCAAGGCCTATAAACACCTTTGAGAACTTAGAAAAGCATAGTGGTACCTACTGAAAGCAATCTGTAACACGCAGAGTTTGTAAGTCAGTAGAGACCTTAGTGACCAGTTGGTAGTGACCAACCACTGGACATTTTCTGTCAGTGAAACCTACAGACAGAAATGAGGAGAAATGCTTCCATCTCTTAAATGTTCATCTGTTTGAAGGAAGATACAGTGAGCAGGACTCCAGCTTGTGAACTGGAAATATGGGCAGAGCTGTGAGCTTTGCCAGTTTGTGGTATGCCCTTGGACACATCATCTGTCCTCCCCTGTTCTGTAAACAGATCTATTAACAAGTCTCCTAAGCAAATGATTTCAAGAATGAGCCACGCACCATTGTTGCTAAAATTGGCAATGCAGAACAGGAAGACATCCATGCTTTCTCATTCACTTGGAGCATTTGTCTCAGATGTCTCAGATCTCCCCTATGTTAGAAAACATGGGAGAAAGGAAGGTGAATATTCGTGATTTGTCATTACACATGAAGCTCCCAGAATTACCATCGTGCATGGGAATGTTTTGTGTTTTTGACTCTATTCTTCCACTAAACTACCTCTGGAGGGCTAACCCTGTCAAACAGCAGGGAGAAGAATTATGTTACTTTGAAGATTTATGTGCATAGCCAAAGCTGAACTGGATCCCTGGGAATGAAAAGCAAAAAGCTGTAAATGTCAGGATTGGAAACTAGGGCAAGATAGTGGCTGACTGGCAGTAACTGGCTAAGAATTTGGTTCTTCTTAACATACTTGTATCAAGCTTCCTATCATGAAGTTCACAGATTAATTGTACACGGCACAAACATTTTTTCCTAACTACTTCACATACATTACTTTGCAGTTATATCACGTCCTCCCGTTCTCTGACTATATGACAGAATAAGGAAAGGCCAATGACACCTTCTTTGTATCACTTGTTATTGCATGCCTCGCTTTTTTATTTGTTTTGAAAGGTGATCCTGACTTTTTCAGCTTCACAGTGCGAGACAATCCTTCACGAGCTTTGTTACGGTCTCTGTCATGACTCACGTCCTTTTGAGATACAGTAAGCAGTGGTGAGAACATCACTGCAGGTGAAGTGCACTGACTATTTATAACGATACTGTAACACTCCAGCTATGGTCCTCTGCCCTGCACGCCATCATTCTTCTATTTTCTGCACAACCCCACCCCAGATAACCGAAGTCTTCATTATGGACATTTCACCCACTTGCACCATTTATTTTCCCGGCTTTGTACCAAGAAGCTTCGTGCTTCTCCAAGAGTAGGAGCAGACCCCGCTGCCAGGCATCCTCCAGTTCAGTCACAGGTCAGGCAGCGACAGCAGCAGAGTCCCCATTGTTGGCTGCTCTGTGATTTTGAGACTCAGGTACCTCTGAAACCGCTTTTCACACACGAAAGTGTGGAAAAGCTGGAGAGGCATTTCATTTGAAGATTTCAGCTGGCCAATCCCTAATTTCCAGTAAACTTGCTTCACTGAATATTATCTTCCAATTTAAGATTGCGACAGTCCGGCGATAAAGCTGAACAATCACCATCCTGCCGCATTTAGCTGCCTGCACTTAAGATCCAGCCTCTGTCGGGAACCCCCCACTCCCATCCCAAGGAACAGGGGTGGGCGGTGCTGAGCGAAAACATGGGACAAAGGAAGGCAAATATTCCCGACTTGTCATGAAACCTGAAACTCCCAGAACTGCCACCACGGACGGGATGTTCCATGTTTTTCACGCCCCTCGCTCACTAACTCGCCTCCACACCCCACGGTGCCCATAAGGGCGGCGCTGCGCCTTTAAGGCCGAGGCCCCGCCCCTCCCCGCCCGGCAGCCAGCCCGCCCCTCCGCCCCTCCCACGATGACCTCATCTCTGCCTTTCGATTGGCTGCGCGTCCCGTCAGTCGGACGATGCCCGCCCC
>VZTI01005559.1:362254-487973 GCA_013397865.1 Struthidea cinerea
TGTCCCCGCTGCCCCGGCGCGCTCTGCGCCCCTCCCCGCCGTCGCGCCTGAGAAGGGTCCCGGGCGCCTCGCGTTCAGCGCGTCGGTGGGGGGTGGTTTTGGGGGCCTCTTTCCGGCGTTCGAGGCCGGGCAGTGCTGACAGGGGTTCTCAAGGGTTTGGGCAGCAGCAGCCGCCTTCTCCTGCCATCCCCGCCGGACTCCCTTGAGCGGGGCTGATTTTCCCCACTGGGAAGATGCTTGTCCGTGCCGTGGCTGGGTGCTTATTTGAGGTTGCATCCGTGTGTCCCAGCCGTTTGTCTTCCTCTCTGTGACTGCAAAATCTTGTATCAAAGAGGACTGTAATTTCACATCTTCACTGAAAACGGACGAACTGATAATTCTATTTGTATGTCAGTGGAAATAACCCTCCTGAGACCTTTATGACCTGGATCTATGTAGCCTTACCCTGCATCATGCAAACTTTGTGTGCATACGGTTCTGTGTGGTTCTGTTTTACAAGATGAACCTTGAGTGAGCTGAATAAAGGGTTGCAGGTTTGCTGCTGCTGCTAGCAGTTCCTTTCTGGTATCGTTTGTCCAGACAGTATCAGGGCCTGTGCTGTGAAACTGCATTTTAATCTGCCATCCATAGAAAATACATTTTGAAGACATTAAGAATGTTTCTGTTTAAGTCTCTAGCTTCTTTTCTGTATCTTGGAACCCAAAATGTGCTTTTTGTTTCTTGGTAGGAGCTGAAGACACAGCTCTGAATATTTGCAAAATATAAAATGTAGTTGTTTTGGCTTGAATGGGTATATCCCAACATTCTGTCTTTATTTTAAATTTACATTTGACATCAGGGCTAGTTGTGGCATAGCTGACTTACCAGAAGTGTGTTTTCTACTTGTGTGTTGTTTTTCAGGTAAAAATACAAGTGAACTTCCCCCACTGATTTCAAAATACATCATCTGCTTGCACAAAATCCCTCACTGTCAAACTGGTGGAAGTGTAATGCCTTTAGATCTTCATCAGTATTTCCAAAAATATTTCGATCATTACTGAATATGAAATGGAAGGGACACCCATTTGTTCCCATTTGCTGCAGTGATTTAATGAGTGATCTAATAGTTGTGATTAAATAGAATCTAATAATAGAATTTAAAATAAGTGTATGATCTGAAGCTGACTGTGAACTCCTTTTCTGTTCTTTAGATTTGTGCTTTCTTCTGAAAGGAGAAAAGGAGTTGGGGCTAAAAGCGAACGCCTTAAGCTTTCCACAACTAGGCAAATTTGCCCTTCTTAATTACCAGATATTAGTTTACTGAGCCTTTTCCAGTCCTTCCTCAGTTATAATTTAGAAACCAAATGTGATTTCAGGAAAAGAGTGAAATATTGCCAGTTATAGCTTCTTGAGCATCATACTGTTCTGTACAAAATGTAAGCAATTTGCTGGTTCCAACAGTTGTGGAAGCAGCTTTAATTTCTGTTTAATTAAGGCCATCCACTCCTATCATAATGTGGGAGAAGGCTCCCAAATCTTCAGGCAACAAGCAGATCATGAAATAAAATGCAAAGAAAGGGAGTACAGAAGACATTTTGACATAGAACTGAGAGAATGTGGCATTTTTCCAAAAGCAGTCTTTAATTTTTCCTCCTCTTGAATAGGAAATAATGGGAAACTCTTAGGTTTGAGGAGGAGTGCTTGCTTGCTTGTGGTTTTTTTTAACTCTTGACTTCTACTGGCATGGCAAAGCAGCAGCATTTTTCACAGACTTTCATACTTGAACCTCCAGGTGAAATGTACATTCAGGCAATCAAAGTACCCCTTAATTTAATGATGATGATGATAATAACAATAACAACAGCAATCCCTACTGGATTTTCTTCACTGTTGAGGCGTGATTAAATTCCTGTATGGTATTTGATGGAGAAAACAGCAGCTGTACTAGAGAGAGAGAAGTATTAGAACAAAAAAGGCTTGCATGTTGGAGAAGAAAGCAGGTAAATTCTTCGGATGTGTCAAAACATTATCACGATATTAATTGCTGCACTCATTTGGAATGTGCAGGGTGTCTCCTTATATGCTTTTTACCTCAAAAGCACAATTTATAGCAACTCCCAACAGTCTTCTGTCTTTAGTCTCTATACTCAGCTGTCCTTCCTGTGTTGTAGATAATATAGTTGGACTATCTCAATGTCTGTTTACTTACTGATAACTCAGTATTGTGATTAAGATTCCTTTTGAAGAGTACAGTTGATTTCCTCCATGTAAAAAGTGGTAATAATTAGCAAATCATTATTACAGTTATATTACAGTTATACAAGACTCTTCCTTTAAAGCTTTTTTTTTTTTTTATTCAGTTGTGTCCTGAGGGTCAATGTCTTTTCCTGAGAAACCGTTGGAGAGGAAGCAGAAAAAGCAATTGTTCAGCAGTCTCAAACTGTCAGACACCTACTCTAGGAAAGCCAAATTTAATTATTTCCTGTTGGACATATTGCTGAACTGAGACTGCAAAGAGAGGATGTGGTTACACAGACATTTCTTTTAGTGGTGGGGCTGTCTTAAACAGCTCATTTTCCTGTGTGCCTTTTTTTCCCCTCCCCACCAGGTGCTGTCACCTCAGTAGTGAAGTGGAGTCTATGGAGCTACATGCTAGGCCAGGTTAGAGACCTGATTTTTAATCTGGGCGTGTTCTATTCCTCTCCCCCTTAGATCCCCCAAATAAAAGATGCAGGAGAGCTGCAGGAACACATAGCTGGAGTGGAGGTGTGGATTAGTAAGAGCTACAGCTAAAAGGAAATGTAGTTTAAAACTGTTCCTGTGGTTCTTCTTTTATATGTGGGTGTCAGATGAAATGGATGAGTTTGTGTGAATTCAGAAACTCATTTCTTTGTCAAATACTCTGTTCAGTTCTTCAGGGATACTGTGTGTGTGTGGTTAATGTGTATGTTTTACCTTCCAACCTTTGAATGCTTTCTGGAGTGCAAACACTGTTAAGTGTCTTCTTCAGGGGAAGTGAATGGCATTGGGGTGAGGACAGTTTTCATTACCAGTCTTAGATGTGCCACACTGGTCAGTCAGCGCCTTCAAATTTTTAAATGTAGGTTGTCCTTGCAGAGGGCAAACAGTGCATGCAGTTTATACAGAATCTGCCCTCAGTTTTATACTCTGTTTTCAGATGTGAAGAAACAAGGCTGCTAACAGTATTTCACTTCCTTTGATTCCTTCCTATTTCTTATTCAAGATAGTTATTTTCCGCACAGATAAATTTTAGAATTTGTCACTGAGTGAGGTAATGTAATTGTTTAAATTAGTTTGGTTTATATTTCAGAAATTGATGTAATGAATTTGGTTTGTGCAGCATTCCTTTCCCTTTCCCTCCCCCATTTTCTTGTGTGTGTGTGTGCAGCATCATTATTCTTGTGCGAAGAAATATTTTGGATTTAGGCACACAGCCATATTGATAACATCTCTGTAAGAAGGTGAAATTTAACACAGAGTCACAAGTCTTTTTAAATCTTGAAAACTAAAGGCTGAGCTTTTAATTGGAGATTTCTTTTGCACCGTAACCTCATGCCATCCATCTGCTTTTGCTCTTCTACTACAAACTACGGTGTTGATTACTTCTGCTTATCCTTCTTAATTTACTTATGCTCCTATTTCAGCTTGTTTGGGCCCTGCTGATCCAGAAAAGCAGGGTTTTTGTGGAGCACAGCAGAGGAAGCAGGGTAGCTGCTGCTGCATGTGCCAGCACGTTATTTGTTAACAGCTGATCACTGGGGGGCTGCCTTTTTGGCAGTGAAAGAAAAACTTTCTCCTGGACGTGGTCAGGAGTTGCTGCTGCTTTTGTCTCTGCTTGCCATGGGTGCATATTGAAATGTGTATGTACCACAGTGCAGGGGCCCTGGCATAAGCAGCGCAGAAATTCCCCTATTTTGCCATCTTCTAGTGAGGCAAATAAATGTGCTGACTACACATCATCTTCAGAGTATCTTCACGTTAGGGGAACAGAAGACTGAAATGATGTGTCTAGTTTTGTGAAATTAATTTTGGTCTGGGACAGTCTGCATCACAGATTGTTCCACCTCAAATTAATGTTTCCGGTAATTTGTGGCAATTACAACTAGTTATAGACACACTAGGGAGGGGATGTGTGGTTCCTTGAGTCCTACCCTTCCCGTGGTTTAGTGGAGCACTGAGGATATGTCTTCATTGCACGACTGGTCCATATGGTTGACAGCCTGTTTAGGCTTACTCAGATGAGATCATCCTTTACACACAAAGATACCCATGTTACGATGAACTCATTCGCTCTGCAATTGTTTACACGTGTGATGGTACTGCTCTGAGCAAAGATGAGACAGGATTCACTTTCTGTCAATTACAGGGAAGCTTTTTCTCCTTCAGGAAGAAAGTTTTGGAAAAAAACATTGAAAGACTCTACTTGAATGATTTTTCTAAAAAAAAAAAAAAAACAAAAAAAACCTTCTATTTTTTGTCTCCCTAGTGATCTTTATAGCAATATATGACGTTTCCCAGCAGAATGTGATTACAGTCTGCACTGTAACTTAATTTCTATTCCACTGTGTAAGATGGACCCGCACCCAGATGAGAGTTTTCTCTGAGTGACTGGTAGGGCCACGTTAATGTTAGGCCTAATATAACTGTCCTAAATTCGATCTCGTATGTCCTGTTGGACATGATTTACAGGAGCAGATCACCTGAGTCTGGATCTTTTCAAAGCCCCCATCTGAGGGACGGTCTGGTGTTCGAAGGATGGGATATGAATTCTGCATTGCCATGTTCTGATCAGACTTACAAGTCATGTCAGTGAGTTTCTGTGTTGTTCAGACGTGCTGAAACTCCAAGTCACCAGTGAAGGCAATAAGCCGTTGTAATCACTGGAATAGGAGCCATTTGGCTTGAACATGTAAACACTGACATACAAACTTTTCCATTGGATGGAGAAGTTTATCAGCAAGATGAGACTTCTGCATTTCTTAGAGATGACACTATTTTTTCTTAAGAAAATCTAGGACAGTAGAGTTCTGCCGGCATTGACTGTAGTGAGAGGAAAAAGGAGTGTTGGAGGAATGTTTTGAATGTGCTGTGGGCAAAGAATAGCAAAAGCAGTTTAACTGTGGAATTTTGCCAGAAAATGTTTCAGTTATCAGATTAATCTTTGCTCACTCACTGCAGCATACAAGGAGCAGTAAAGAGCTTGTCTTCCATTGCAGTTGTAAGGCTGTTCTGCTAAATATTTGTGAAGCTTGACTTGTTAATTTTGAAGGCAGGGTGTGTCTGGGTTTTCTGTTCTTTCGTTTTGAAGCTGGATTGAAATTTCATGGAGTGAGTGAATAAGGATAATGATAGGAATATATTATACCTGCAGCATCACTTAGCTTAATAGCACGCATATATTAGAAAAAAAATTGACAACTGTTCATGCCTGTTGTGAGCCAGTTATCTCCTATTTGGGGTTCAGATCACTAAGCAGTAAATTGCAGGATGCAATACTTTAACCTCAGATTGAGCAGGAATTTTGTTGGCAACTGGGACTGAACGTTTTAAAGTTGACCTTTTATTGGCCAGAGTATCGGGAATAAAACTTGAGTTCTTAGTAGAGAAAGTAAGAAAAATGTCTGATGTCCAGAAGGATGAGTTTTGTGTGGGAGAACAAGGATCTCTAGACACCTGAGAAGGCTAATGGAAGTGTTGGAAAGTCAGGAGAGGTAAGTAAGTTAAGGCAAGGAAGTTGTTGCAATAATTTGTCCTGTTTTCTGAAGTGTGTGTTTGCATGCTCACATATACAAGCACCTTATTTTCTGAAAGAAAGTGCTAAGTTTTTGAAAAGATGCCAAAAATCAGTGTATGTGTGTACCATGTTGTGCCAGGTGAGATGTCTGCCCAGGCTGGTGTTTTGTGTTGGCTGGTCATTGACTACGAATGCCTTGGAAGGGATATAGAACTGGGGTGTAACAGAGCTCCTCCCCTTCTGCTTCACCCTCCCATCTGATTAGGGATAGCCTGATACATTCTTCAGACCTGGGGTATTCACCAGTTTGAAGTTTTCTGGGGAAAAAAAAAAAGCACTGAAGAAAATACAAAGATTATTTTGACTGGTTATGGGGTTTCACTTCTGTAAAAAATTAGCAGATTCCCTCTACCAGGATAGGCAGATCAGAAACAGACTCAGTGTTGGACCTGTCTTGACTCAGTTGAGATTCTGGAGAACATGGATCTTAAGTGCTGGAAACTAAATGCAGCAGCATGGTGATTGTTCAGCTTTATCAGTGCTGTTGCAATCTTAAATTGGAGGATAATATTCAGTGAACCAAGATTACTGGAAATTAGGGATTGGCCAGCAGAAATCTTCAAATGAAATGCATCGCTAACTTTTCCACACTTTCATGTGTGAAAAGTGATTTCAGGGATACCTGAGTCTCCAAAAAAAAAAAAATCCCAAAGCAACAGCAAACTAAAAAATAAAAATCCCACTCAAAACCAAGCTATGCCAAAAACTTGCACTGAAGTCAAGATTTAATATATGGATAAATTTCACTCACTTATAATTTATGATTTAAAGAACCAGCATCATCACAATTAAATTTTGATGTTATGTGCTTAATGCTGTCAGAAGAATGTTTTAGCAAAATTGTTTTTGCTAAAAAAAATTCTCTGGTACCTTGTTCATCATGTTGGAGTAGCAAACTCTTAACAGTGGTTAATTATTTACCATCTTTGTGGAAGACTTTTCTTGACTTCTTGAGGCCTTTTTGCCTTGCCTGTTAAAAAATCTAGGATCTGCAATTCCGTAAAAGGTACATTGTAAGTATATACTTCATTGTGTAGTCTTGCATCATTATTATGTTTTAATTACAGTTGTATCAGTTTGACTGCTCTATTAAAGAAAAGTAATTACTTGTTATGGGTTCTCACATTAAGTAAATTAAGTAGTTGTAAGTAATTCTAAATATTGACTTGGTGACAAATACTGTAGGAGGTGGCAGAATGACTTCTTGATTCTGTGATAGAGCCATGATTAATGTGTGCTGGCACATTTTATTCAGAGAAAAATAGAAATATTCTCTGTAAGGGAAGTCTCTGAAGCAGTAGTGTCCTTACTTTTTTTCCATTTGTACCAGTATTGTAAATCCCTTCTCCTTGGTGGAGTTAAGTGGAGGAGAGTTGACCAAGTAGATGTGCAATTCATTACCTGTGGCTCCTTCTGAAGAGTGTAAACAGAATAAAACTTTTATTTGTTGGGGATCAGAAAACTCACATTTTGTGTTATGCTGACTATCCAAGCATTGAGCCTAATCAGTCTAATTGGTCTTATTCCTTCTGATGTTGAAGTAGTAGATAGCTTATTCTATGTATTTTTTTAAATTTTTTTTTCCTTTTCACTGGAACTATGTTAATATTCATGTCCAAAGTCCATCTGGTCTGAAGTTTGTATTTGGGGAGGTGCCTGTTTCTTTTTTATTTTATCTTATTGACAAAATATCACGGCATCTTGACTGCAGTTCTGTACTGCTGGTGTCTAGGAAGCCCTAAAGTCTGAAAAGCTCGGAGGAGGAAATGGAATGGAAACTTTGATGATGTGTATTTTTTTTAAAGGTGGCTAAGGAAGTAGGAGTAGGAGTATGACAACTTCTGACCCTTTTTATTGCCATTTGGGCCAACAATCTTCCAGAGCCTCTGAAGTAATTATTTTCTAGTTAGGTACTGCTGTGTACACCTGTTAGAACTGTATTGCCAAAGAAAATGGTGTGTTACTTCAGTACATTTATGAATTTTTAAGGTGCACGGGATGGTTCTTCTCCCCCTCCTCCAAAATGGGATTGCCATTGCTGTCTTGAAAGATCTCTGTAATGTACTTTTATCTTTTCCCTGTTTTTGTGTGGATGGGTAACCTGGTGTGATAAACTAGTTACAACAGTCTCCAAGTTCTACTATCCAATGTTTAAGAATGATTTCAGTACAGGGACTGGAAAATTGAGTATATGATTTGGTGAATATTCTGCCTTAGTAGATCTCAAACAATGCATTCTTCAGAACTGACAAAGCAGCAGTCCTAAAATAAAAATTCTGCTCTGCAAGTAGCATGGGTGTGTGTATAGCAGCGTGGCAGTCTTGATGGTATTTCAATCCAACTTCTGTAGTGTGTACCAAATGAATTAAAGATTCTATTTAAAAAGAATCCCAGATAAAGGACTTTGCTCCTTACTTTTAAAGGAGAAAATGGGCTGTGTTTGGTTTGTTTGGTTGTTTGTTTTTAAATCTCTGAGTATTTGTGTCCTGTTTTCTCTTTCAGTGACTGGGGAGAGAGCTGCTGGCATGGAAGTGAGCTGGGTTTGTCCGGGGGAACTGTGAGTAAGGTATGTATTGTGTTCTTTTTTCTGTCTTTAGTCTGCACCTTTTGTTCTTAGGTTTTGAATTGAAAACTGCTTGTAGTCACTAAAAGGGAGGGATAGTATTGTTTAGAGATAAAATACTTTTAATTTGTTTTAGTGTCAAGTGTGACAGCTGTGCAGCAAGGACTTTATAGTATTAAGAGTATAAACAGCACATGTCCACTTTTCAATGCTGCTGAGCAATTAGTAAGACTTGTTTCAAAGAAAGAAGCAGTTGAATTTGGTATCCTTTGCATTGGATGAACACCATGTTCTTTACTCACATTGATTAGATTTCCATGTTAGGGAGCACTTGCTACTTCTTTTCAATAAACTGGTTAGCTTAAGCAAGACAGAAATATCGATCTTAGCTTCTCTATGAATCACTGAAGAAAATTGTTACCTGTTTTCAGTAGTGGGGATATCCAAGGGTGGAAAGTCAGCTGTTGTACGGGAAAAAGGGAACAGAATATCTAGTAAATCAGTTGCTGGGCCTTCCACTTAGTGAATGTCATGCTGGGTAGCTGCATTAGAAGATGCCAGTAAATGCAAAGAAATTTGAATTCTACACCCAGTGTCTATTGATGGGCAGCAGAGACAAAACCAATTGGTTTAATTTCTGTAGACAGTTTCACACTGTCATGACTAAAGAATGTGACTGGGGTCGGAAAACTTCTTGCAGACTGTTTCAGGCTTTGGTTTCACACTGTACTTTACATGAGGCAACTGAAAGCTGTCATTTTTCAGTGGGTCCTGCTCCTCTTTTTTTTTTCTTTGTTTGTCGGTTTAGGGTGGGGTTTTTTTTGTATTCTTTTTGTTTGTTTTCTAATGAGATTTGAGGAATCTGTGGTTGCAGGGCTCAGATTGCTATCACAATGGACAAACAAAGGTGTAGTTTTCCATCAGAACAGCAAGCTGAATTGACTTGCTCTATGGCTGCAGAGTTACTTCTTGAAGGAGAGAAGGTGAGAATTTCAAGCTGTGGTGAGGTGATACAATACGGACATACAATCTCAGTCACAGCCTCAGACTGAATTAGATAAAATGTGAAACTACTTCCTCAGACACACAAAAGTAAGTTGCCAAAAAACCTTGCCAAAAAATCCGTAAGATTCTATAGTTTTGCAGTTTTGCCTGCTGCTTTGTGCTGCAATCAGTGCTTGTGCCAGGAACTGAACTGACTGAAATTTAACTACCTTATCTTTGTTTTAATACTTCTTTTTCTGTTAAAAATTTATAAATTTAAAAATTGATTTTCTTTTAGTCTAGATTTGTTCCCTGAGCTGTCTTTCCTGCCTTGCCAAGTCACCACTTTATTATGTCCTGTCATCCAGTTCTAGACCCAAATTTCAAGTCTTCTGTCTGAAAGTGTTTCTTCTGAGGTCTTACTTCCATGCTTCTCCCGTGCAATGACTTTCTCATCCCAGTCTGCTCTAAATCCATATTCAGCAAGAGTTCTTTCATACTTTTTCAGCTGTGAATTTCCAAGTCAAAGCTCACATCTGGCTGCAGATCATCAGCATTCCCTCTTCTAGTTTGCTGTAGCCTCCCTGCTTCCATCGGTTGTAGGCATCCGCTGCCACATGCCTTTGCTGCTGGCTGAATCCATTGCTTCCACTACTTGCCTCTATGGGGTGGGGAGGAATGCTTTGCCTTTAACATGAAGGAAATTTTAAAAGGTGTATCAGACAGCAATTGCAAGGAAGCCAGCCAGTCAGGAGGTGGTGGAAAGCAGGCAGTCCTGTTCTAAATACACTGCAGTTCATATCGTGCATTTCTTTGGCAGCAGTGCAGGCTCAAACAGCTTGCTCCCTTTCTCAGCTCCCTCTGTTTTGCTGGCATAGCTGTTTTTGTGGCCATGGTGAGCCACTCTGGGGAACACATCCTCCTGGAAAGAAGTGTTTTTCTCTAGATTATTTTTCATCTGGTCCAGTACATGTTGTCTCTGTAAGATTTATGCTGGTTTCACAATGAGGAAGGTATGAGAGTAGGAATGTGTAGCAGGCTGCCTAAGTTGGCACTGCTGCTAGATATTTAAGTGTGCTCTTTGACATTACGGTTAAGTTGATCTTTCAGAGTGCTGCTCTTGCAAAGGCAGGTCAAACCTCTGCACAGCCATGCACTCCTGCTACTTCCTTTGCATCAGAGCTGGTGACTGTGCAGGCACAGGGCACGGCCAGCCAGCCGACTGATCCGGGAAAAAATGGTTTCTGATCTTTCGCAGAGTGAATCGTCTGCTGGTTTGGCTGACCTGAGTCACCCCGTGGGTGCACAATCGTTAGATCAGACAAAGGGAAAGCAGCAGGAACCAACAGCTTGGTAGCAGTAGGCTGAATTCTTCTTTTAATTATGATGTTGAGCTCTATCGTGGCCAAGGCCTAAAATACATTAGCGTACCCACTGACACATGACACCTGAACACGACATCTTTTTTGCTCTCTTTTGTTCTTTGAACTTCAGCAGAAATTGTTGTTTCTTCAGTAGCTAAGATCTTTAGTCTCACAAACTAGATCATTCATTCACACACTGAGTGGTATGAGAGAATTAGGTGTCTATAAAGGATTTTACCAGTTTGAGGCTTAACGTCCTCTGAAATTAGAAGGATGTCGTCCTCATTCATGCTCTGAACAAAAGTAAGAACTTCAGAAATTGGTGAAGAGTTCATTTTTTTTTCATCAAGGATTGTTTGTTCTAAATATCATTGCTAATCTCAAAACTAGCTTTGGTATTATCAGTTCTCTGTGTACCCAAGGTTCATGAGCTTGAAAGCCACAAAGTTCCTCCCAATCCATATTGAAGAATGAAAAATATTTCTGAAAAAATAGCTGGAATGTCAAACTACATTTCTTAGCTTGTTGTTTGTGGGCTTTAAGAAATTAATGTTTAATGATTTTTCAAGACCTCTTAAAAGCTTTCTATCACTGCTGGATGGAGTGAAGCAAATGTTAATGTTTTATGAAGGAGAAGGAAATATTTAGGGCTTGAAAAATATCATTATTGATGAGTGGTTGTTAAAATCATGCGTGAGGCTGTGTTTGTCTACAGCACAAATGATGCAGTTGATTGCTTTGGACTGGATGTGCATCTTCCTCAAGTCCTCACATCTCTAGACAGCTGTTCATGCCTTTTGTCTGATAACATTTCTTGCTGGCCCAAGCATATTTTGACTCTTGTACTGCTAGATTTGCTGGAGGTGGTAGCAGAGAGAGATGGTGAAGATTCAAAGATATCCTCTGTTACTACAGTGTTAGCGGCACAGTACACATACAGATTCAGGTTCTTTAGCTTGGATAAAGTTGTACTCATCTGTGTTTTACCAGCATCTTCATTCCCATGTGTTGCAATCTTTGCCTTTATAATACAGGCTTTGCAGGGTAGTGGCTTGTGATCATGGTAAAATGGACAGTTTACACCTCCAAGTCACTGGTTCTAATCCAGAACAAATTTGGTTACTTTTTGATTGCTTTTGCCCCTCTGCCCGTCCCTGCTCCCAATTACTGTGAAAGTGAAGGAAGCTGATGACAGATTCATTTTGCACAAGTCAAATGCATGTGGAATGTGTGTGTTAAAATAAAACTCCATAATCTAAGGTGGCTTCTCTAGTGGTCTGCATAGTTTGGTTTCTTAAGGTGGTTCCTGAAGAAGTCCTCAAGACTGTACCTCTTCCAGGATACAGTCTTTGTGATGTTTGCCTTGCTGCTGACTCTGTTGTATATTCTTTATGAACAGTGTCATCATGTTAGCTCTCAATTAACTGGAGAAATAATTCTGCCAACAGTTGTGTGCCTAAATTAAGCTGACTGACAGGAACTGAAATAATTTTTTCAATACAACTTTGTAGGTCTTCCTTTTGGTGACTTTGATATCTAAAGATACCTCTCGCTCTGATTGTTATAACTTCTTAAGCTAATATGGTGCCTCTGCTTCCACCTGCTGAAACCTTCACTTTTCCTGGGTTATTCTTTTAATTTGTGATGACCTGGGGGATATGGTTGCTTTTGGGCATGCCATGGCATTCTCTCCAGTCTTCTCACTCATTTCAAAGATTTGTCCACTTAAAGCCACTTTGCCCCAAGATTGCCTCTTAGCTGTATGATCTCAACTGGCATAATCATTTAACAGAAGGCTGCTCTTTAGTTTAAAATAAAAAAATGCCCTGTCTACTCAAAATAGCCCAGCTGCATACACATGCTGTTGCTGTTAGGTGCTGGAGGTTGCTTAGCAATTCTTAAATCAGTAGGAAATTGCTATTGCCCTGGCAACTTGGTCCTATAATGCAAACAAGGGAGAGCTGTTTAGAGAGGTGTCCTTTCTTGATTTGGGAGTTGTATGTGTTCTGGGTTTTCTTCCCTGTACTTCTCTGATTTTTACTTACTTATTTTTAAATTTCTTTTATGTTTTAATTTCAAGTTTGAATTCCTGTGTTTTACTCTGGTTATTGAGTTTTCATGTAAGGGAAGGTGATAGTGTTCCTTGGTTCATTTAAATACTGACTGTCAAGATCTTAATTATGCCATAAGTGTGTGAATATTGCCAAAATCATGCAGGGCAGTAGCATGCTCTCAGGAGCCAGGAGTTTTTAAATTATGTTTGTATAAAACACAAAACACGGTTACAACAATATAGGCATGAACCATGACACCTGGGAGGAAATGGATCTGCTTAAGAGAAACAGTGGACATTACTTGTAAACATATAAATTCTCTATCCATTTCTAACTTCTGGAGGCATTTAAACACTTCAATTTCAGACAGACAAACAAGGCAGCGTCAATTTTGCACAAGGTATAGGATTAAGAACCACAGCCATTAAGAATTTTCAGAAGAATATTCCCTTTATCAAGCCTGCAAACTACAAGGACTTAAACTGCTCTGAAGCTTGTTCTACACGGTAGCTGTTTTAGCGCATCCTCTTGCCATTGCAACACCATATCACAGTAAACACAAAGGAAACTTAGTCATTGGTAAAAACTGTATTTCACTTTGCATTTACCATATGACAAAGTTACTCATTGAAATTTCTCTTAAAGCTGCTCATCCAGAATCACCGAAGGATAGCTCAAAGCTGGGGAGGTGAAAGGGAAACAAAATAGACAGACACGTACAGTATGGAAATCTGTCTGACCAGCAGTAAGCTAGTGAAAAGAAAACTGGGAGGGGGAGAAGGGTTTAGGATTAGTTTCCTGTCATTTTAGCTCCATTAATGATCCCATCATGAGGGCAGACAAGCACTGATGTTGGCACAGGGAAGCAACAAAGGCATGCATCCAAGACTGCCCCTTTTGGCAAGAGCTAGCTTAGACCAAGTTGGCTGTATCATACAGCCACATCCTCTGGTTAGACACTAAACTGGCACTGCCAACAAAAGGAGCAGTCCAGCCTGCTCGTTCTTCACCTCCTGTCAGCCAGCAGAGGCTGAACCAGATCAAGGAACTGATCTATGTTCGGTTTGACCTGGTCATACACAAGCACGCACACACTACTAGTTTTAATTTGTATCTGTTGCTGATCTGGCTTGCCAGCCAGCCATGCAAAAACTTGGTTATCATGAGGGAGAATAAGGCACAAGGAAGTAAAAAAGAAATCAGGATGGCTACTTTTGGTAGCAGTCATCTTAAGATGTTACTAAATGGTTTAATCTATCCTACATTTATGTTGGATATGGACACATGCACTATGGTGACACAGCTGTGTGTGTAGCTGGCAATGGCCTGGGGAACTGATTTTATTGAATACCCAGGAAAAAACGTCTGGTTTTCAGCTAAATAGATTCCCCAGTCGAAGAAGGGGCAGTGTAGGGACAGAAATGAGCAGCTGGACAGTGGAGGACTTAAAGGTTGCTTAAGCTGATGTTACTGCTGTAGAACATCTGTGGTATCACAGCCACTCTTGTCCCAGAAGCAGCTGGGCTAAAAGTAGAAAAATGCCATGATAGAAAGCTTTTGCCTGATTAGGCAACAGATACAAATCCTTGAGGATACTTACCCTGAAACCCTTATTGAGGATAAGAAATACTTGCTCTTAATACTATCCATCAGCTTCTGGATGACTCAAAGATCATGGCGTGGCACATTTCTCTATGGGAAAGTTTCTAGTCTGGTTGGAAATGACAGGAAAACAAACACTGTAAAATTTTAATTAGGTTCTAAATATTACTGTGTGTAACTATCTGATTGATCATTCTACAATGACAGTTATAGAGTGGTATAACTGTCTGGGAAGTCTGGAAACAGACTTATGTTGGTTGCAGAAAAGGATTCCATGTCTTTCACAGGACTTCCAAACATTGTAGCATTGTGAATGATTATAAATCCTCAAAGCATCTTTCAAATCCCTCTCTGCCCTCATCAGACTTTTAATTGAAAGCATTTAAATCAAACTCATCCAATTATAGCTTTTATTGTAGTCTTGAGGACTGGATGCTTTTTTCCTTTTTTTCGTGTAGGGATGTGTTCCATACTAAGACTTGGCATTGATCTGAAAAAGAGTTCTCTTTTCCTTAGGAAGAGGCTGGATGTTTGGATGTACTGCTGGTATAAGTTGGTTCTGTCCTTGTGAAGTGCCAGCACAAGCGCTGGTGGTGCTGCACAGCGAACAGGGACCTGTCTTAGCAGGAGTGTGAACCAAAATACTGGCTTTTACACCTGGGTCAGTTTTCTAATTGGTTTAATGTGTGTCATTGCAGAGTCTTGTTCTGGTCTGAAGTGGGAGGTGATAAGGAGGAAGAAGACAGGCTTGCCAAAGGCATTTAATGGTTCATCCCAGTTTAGTTTTATTTGAGCTGCAGCCCTCCTTGGACTAACAGAATTGTTATCCAGGCAGTTTGAGATGCACAGTCAGACTGATTTTTTTTTTGTTGTTGTTGTTTTTTAATTTTGTGGCGGTGTTCCACTGTACCATGCTAGTTCAACTGTGCCATGTATGGAGGAATTGATCCAGATGAAAGATTGCATGTCAGCTGAATCAGCTTTCTGATACAGTTCACAGTATGGCTCTACAAGCTGCACTTCTGGCACAACTCAGGACATAGTGGCAGAGCAAGAATGAGCGTCAAGTCAGGTTTTGCTTAAGTTGTGTTCCTTTGATGTGGGAGAAACACTGACTGACATGCCAACTAGGATTAAGATACCTTCCATATGTGTCTTTTTCTGCGTGAGTTAGGAAAAGTGCAGCTTCAGGTACAATTCTAGATAGTCCAGTTGCTGTGATGAAGTTTCATTGGACAATTTACTGGAGGAACTCTGGTTTATAATCCCAGTACCAATTAACACCGTTTGGTATGGTGTTGCTCAAGGTCACATAGCAAACTGGTGTTGTGAGCATGGGTCTCTTGCTCCTTGTTGTGCTGTAGCTGGCTCTGCTGGACTGCTTTTACTGTGGCTTGGTACCCTGGTTTTCCATAAATGATACAGTTTCAGTAGTCTGGCTAATGTCAATATACTAATTAGGGAAATAGATTCTGTTTTACAACACTGTTGTTAAAGTGGTGTTTGAAATGTGATTTTCCTAGTTCATCATGCAGGTTACAAATTCCTCTTGAAAAGAAAATCCAATATGTTCGAAGTTCCTAAAGGCATTTTCTGTTTACCTAGTTGAAGCAGATCTTGCATGTTTGAGACATGTCAAGGTTTTTTTTCACCTTTTGAGAAGAGGAAGGAAATCTTTCTTTTCTAGGGTAGATTGAGGAGGGAAGGTTGAGAATTCTGCCATTCCACGTCCTTGTGGAGTGAGTGTTAGATATGTCTGTCACCTGTTTGTGATTTCAGGCCTGGCTGCACTTGTGCTTCCGCATGATCTGACCACCATGTGGAACTAGGTGAAGTGTAATGTCTCCAGTACATCTCCTTCTGTAAAGTAGATTGGCTTTGGCTCCTCTAACGTGGTGACAGCAGCCCTTACCAGCCAGCCTCCTAACTGGGCAATTACTCTTCCTTTTAGCCCCGTTCCACAAGTCTCCCATCCTACAGGGACAGGGCCTGAGGCCAACTGTATTGGTTGTGTTTTAACTCTTTCCAGCCGTTGCAAAGGTGGTTGTGGTGTACCAAACTCTGTTCTTTTAAGTCTGTGGTTTAAGGGTGTGTATTTTGAGGTTTTTTCTATCCATTGTTAAGAGAAGGGCATGATACCAATTTTTTCAGATTACCACTACAATTTGCTTTCAAATGGATACGATTCTGTGTTTGCTTTGGACAGCAAAAATATCGGGGAAGGGGTAGGCACTTTCTAGCCGAATTTTAACTGAAGTAAAAGCAAATACTTCATATGGCAGTAAGGTTTGGCTCGGTCTCATTTGTTTTAACAAGCACCAGCTTCAGTTGGTAGTTTTTGTTGTTTTCTACTTTTTTTTCTCCACCCTTCTTTTCTTTGCTTCCGTTCGGATCATGACATAGGGTCCTGGGAATGAATGTATGACAACATGGATAAAATAACATGTTTTCATTACCAGTAAATTCTTATTGTTGTCTTAAATATACACTGAACAAATTTTTGAAACAAACTTTTGTACCACTGATAACTTCATTCCGGATATTACAGAACAAATGTTGCTAATCAACTGAAATACTCAAGTGGGGAAAGTGACTATTTGAGCTCCTTTGTCAGCTATGGATGTGTTGATGTTGTCACGCTCATCCAGGTTAATTATGAGTGTTAAGTGGGGAATACTTAATAAAAAACTATATTGTTAAAAATGTTGTATCAAGTTTATGCTTTTTGATTGGTTTCTGGAAGATTATCCTGATGGTTTTTATTTCGGTTGTTTTACCTGCATCTTTTTGAAGTTTGAGGTTAGCCTCTGCAAGTACCTTTTGCTTGCTAAATTACAACAATGCAGCCAAGTCTTCCAAGTTTAGACTGGTTGAAACAGCAGCATGCTAAGAAGCAGGAGACTTCCGTCTCCATTAATCAAAACCAAATATGATTGCCCTTGTATAATGTCCGTTACTGTTTAAATGTTGACACAGTAACCATTTCACTGGAGACTTACAGCTGGTTTGTTTCTGTTTAAATTACTGAATAGAAAAGAATTTTAATTTGAACATAGTAGTGGCTTTTGAATACTTATTTAAAGAATTATGGAAATATAATAAAACATTTAAAAATTACTTATTTCATTAAAGCCCTTTATGTATTGCACGTTTTGGTTACTGTAGCTGAGGTTTAAGACAGGAAAGCTTTTTTGTTTATGTGGAATATTTTTCTTTTATTAATTTTCACTGATTGTAAATGGGGAGGAGAGAATGGAACAAGAGAATTATTTTTTGAAATACAGTTGATTTTTATCTGAAAATTCTCATTTGTCATACTCAGCTGTCCTTCCAAGTTTATTATGAAGGATTACTTTACCTGACTGCATTTCAAGTAGACTGTTGTTAAAACACTATTGCTGATATAAAAGGACAGTAGTCAAGAGTTCAGCAAGGTCCCAAACAGGCTGACTTCACTGCAGTGACTCAATCTGTGTCTTCTCAAGACTGGGTTCCTAAAACACCAAAAATTGAGAATGTTCTCATACTTTCTAAGATAATTATAATGATCTGTAGTTTCATCAGTAGTTTCTGTGGTGATGCTGTTGGAGGTCTATACAAGTTTTTAAACTGCTGAGTTGAGCAAGGTTCAATGACTCGTTGCATTTCAGTTGATGATGATCACACAAACTCGATGTTTCTCTACAGCATGGAAGACACCATGTTGAACTGGACGTATGGCTAAGACTCTCATGTGAGATTTATGGTCTATATTTTTCTGCTTTGTCTTGTAGGTTGCCATCACGAAAGCCAAAGTGGATTTCTCCGGCGTGGTGTGCCTGCCCCCTTCCGTCATTGCTGGAAATGGGCTGGACGGAGGAGGGGCTGGCGAAAATGATGATGAGCCGGTGCTGGTGTCCCTGTCAGCGGCCCCCAGCCCGCAGAGTGAAGCTGTTGCCAATGAGCTGCAGGAGCTCTCCTTGCAGCCCGAGCTGACCCTCAACCTCCATCATGGCCGGAACCCCAACCTCCCTCCACTCAGTGAAAGGAAGAATGGTAAGGCGTACAGTGTGCTCATGTCTCATGTAGTGTGTCCTCACCAAGTGGTGGTGTCACGGTACACGTTCTGATGACAGGTCTGCTTTTTGTTGCTTCTTACTGTGTTTTTTTTGTAGGAAAAGCTAATGATCTAGAGTTCACAAAACCTGTTTACACTGTTTGGCTGGAAGGATTGATGTTAGTGGCTGTGAAAGTTCCACAGAGCTCCAGTGATAAATGCTTTATATTATTATTTTAGGTGAATACTAGAAACTGCTTCCCTGTACTTTGTGGTGACTGAGTTGTGCAATGCTAAGACAGTCAGCAAAAGGAAGTGATAGCTCACCTTCAGACTGTAGCATCTGTAGATTTTTCTTTGCCACCTTGGTCTGCACTTAGCAAGAATGAATAGCTTTCTCGCTGCAAATGTCTGAAAGGTTCTTTCAGACTTCCTGGAAGGAGAAGCAAGACCTAGAGTTAAAAATTAAATGTCCCAGTAGGCCTTCTGAGAATGAAGAGTGAGAATGGCCTGTGTGTGTTTCTCAAGTTGCAGGTACCTTATGGGCAACTATATAGGTACAAAATACAGGGTCACTTAGTGACCAGAATTCCTGGCTTTTAAAGACTGTTAACTGCCTGAAGCTCAGGATCACCAGGCTGCCATGAAAGCCTTTGTGTGTTCAGCCTCATCCTCTGAAAAAGTGATGAAACCATTTGATAAGTGGTGGCTTCTGTTTGTGAATTCCTTTTGGTGATCTCCCTTCACTCCATCTTCTGGAGTGATATATGTTGGTAACTCTTGGCAATATGAGAATCTTGCTGCAGTCTGAATTCACGCTATCACTTGCAAGGTACTGTGGATTTGAGCATGGTCGAGTCCTGTGCACCTTACAGTGTTGGACATTACGGAGTTGCATGGCACAGCATATTAGAAATGCTGGGGAGCTTCAGAGTGGCTTTATAGCCAAAACAATGCTTATGGTAAAGTGGTTTAGAATATGTGCACTGAGGACAGTAATTTGGATTGAAGGGGTACCTCACTTAACATGGCTGGATCTTTATCTCCAGAAAAAGACCATGCCTTTCTCTGAATAGCGTATCAGTATTTTGCAATTTGAAAGAATTTATTAACTTAAATTGATTAACTCAAAGTGTTGGGTTTTTAAGAGATTAAAAAGAGTTTCCTCATTCATATACATTATACCATCATTATGTGATCACAGTTATGTTTACAAAAAATGGAGAAGATAGAAATGGCAATAACAGAACAAAAAACTTCTAATCCTTAGTGTTTGCAGTGTTCTAAGATAAAACACAACAGATGGAGATAAAGGTGGTGATGGTAAATAGAAGAAAATTAGAATTTTAGTCAGCAAGGTAGACTGTGATCTCAGCACATCTCAACTGATGGTAGACTTGGGCATTTTAAAGTTACGAAGGCAAGGAAAGATTTCAAATGGGATTTAATTGAGATAGCATTGAAACTGATAGCGAGCTGGAACATGGGAAAAGCATATGAGCCTTTGTTTCCAGCCCCTGACAGCTGGCCACCTGAAGGTGACATTGTGATTTTTACCTCTTAAAAAATGAAACTTTGAATGGTATTGTTATGGTCAGAAGAAAGGGTATTCTGGTACGGGAACGAAAGTCTTCACAGGATTCAGTTGTTTGGATAAGTTTAAAACTTGGTATTTTGGAATTCTTTTACAGGAATAGATAGTTTTCTTCTATCAGAATAATGTTATTTTTATGGACTCAGCTTTGAAGCTGTGTCATTTTGGGCTGCAAATCTGCTTGACTGGAACAGGTAAAATAGAGTTGTGCTTTAAAAGTGTTTGAAAAGGAACACCTCTGCCCAAAACGTTTGCCAAAGAAAATTAGGATATTCCCGGAAATGACTCATTAGGTGGGTCTCTTCAGAGCTGATTCTTTATCAGGGCTCAGCACAATAGTGAGAATTTTACTGCTGGAGGGACAGCTTTTCAGGTGAGGCATAAAGTCCAAAGTCCCTGAGCTAGATTACCTGAATATTCCTTATCTTTGGAGGTACACAGGAGATACGCAATGCTCTTTTCTCCTAGGCTGCAGTATTTTGTTATGTGTTGTTTGTGTGTACATTCATTAAAGTATTATGGGAATGAAAAGTTCTGTTGAAATATGGTTATTTGCAAATTGTCATGGCATAAAAGAACACTTGGTTTAGTGAGCTGTTAAGAAATTTAGTGACCTGTTAAGAAATTTAGCTGATGCATTTTGAATTAATAAATGTCTTCCTTCAAATGGGAACTTCTTAGTTATCTTGGGGTGGAGGTTGCACAGCTGTTGAGCTTGTTAAAACTCCTTTTTAAAATATGGTGTGTCTTTGTTGTTGTGTCCTTGGCTTTAAACATGTTAAAAAACGTTCAGAGATGATCTGCCAGTTGAGATGGCAATCTGCTTAAACATTTGAGCAATCCAGAGTGGTTGTAGAATATATTTTGTGCAGTGAAACTGCTTCTGTGACAACTTGCCAAATTCAAGGTATGAGGAAGATGCAAGCTGAGTGGCAGTGGGAGAGGAGGAGGTGGTAAGTAAGAGACTTGCTGGAAGCTGCCTATCTGTGTCAAAGGGTCTCCTGTTTGCAGTTCTAGACAGGCACTGCTGACTCACAGCTGAACTAACTACTTACGCTGAGAGCTTCTAGCAGATTAACTCTTTCTGTAGCTTTTGCTAAATAGACTTGCCTTGTCTGTAGGTATCTGTAGAAAAGTATTACATGGGTTTGTACTGTATTTGTTGCGACAGACTATGGTTCTGGAACATAAACTATTAGCTGAGTTAAAATAGCAATTTCTTTGGCTTCTGAGGCATCATGGAGTTATGTATCCCATGGGAAAACTGGGAGTGCAGTCCTGTATATGCATGCTACCATGTGCCCTAGGACTGCAGATTCCTTTTAATTTTTTTTTTCCTTCTCTTAGAACTGAAAAGCAGCCAGACAGAGTTTCTGGGGGTTTTCTTGTTGCTTTTGGTTTGTTTCAGATCCATACTTCTCTTCATATTCTCCCTTATCACAGCTACGCGTTCTCCTTGTAGGTGTGTGTACCTGGAGGGATAGGTACACCTGGACACATGGGTGTAAAGACCTTGAACAACCTGACAGAACAGCTGCTGCTAAGTTACACAGTTAAAATGCAATAAAAGATATTAAGGACATAGAATTCCAATATAAAGCATTTGAACATAGGTAGCTAGGAAACAATTTTTTGTCACTTCAACAGAAGGACACCTTATGTGGTAAGGTGTTAGTAAACTGTTTCAACACAATTATTAGGTTCTATTCAGACATCAAGCTTAATGGGACATTTAAGGTGTAGTTGTTTAATTTGTGCTTCAGAGTGAGTTTTCTACCCCAGATTTACATTCCTTCTCTTTTTCTACCCATGTTCATCAAGGCCTCAACTTTCTTGAACTATGAGAGATTACCTGTGACTGACTCATTTGTTGCAAGCCAGAAAAAGGCCATTACGGAGTCATCTGAAGCTCTTCAGTATATCTTGATTTTTCTCAGTCACCTGTACTAAGATGCCAAGATAATTTTCCCAGCCCTTAGGGCAGGGTTAGAACAAGTCCCTGATGAGTGCATTTACAGAAAAAAGAGAAAAAACCCCAGCTGGTGAATATACAAATCCTAGGTAGTTTGATAGTTTCTTTAAAAAAAAAAAAAAAGTCCTTCTCCTTAACTTTCATTTGAAATTATGGTAATTGCTCCACTAGCTTATTGACCTTCCCTCTTGACCTGTTCTCCCCAGATGAATTCATAGTTATCTTTGTCCAGGGGTCATGAAAAACATTGTCTTAGAACCCACTGGCAGTCCTGGTTTCTTCTCACTGCAGGCTTGTTGAAGATGAGGTAACATTCTTTCCAATGAACTGTTGCATTTTATGATTACCAATTTGGATGGAACTTGCACCAGCTTGCCAGCGTTTGGGGTTTACTTGATCTGGGATGGTTGCCTTCTACAAAGTACCATATGTGTTGGGGGAAGAGAGTCTAGTTGGAATGTGTGGAATTTCAGTATGACTCAACTCACATAAAAGGCATGTGCTTTAGGTATGGGAAGGTACTCCTGTTAGTGCTGTACAAAGCATGGGATAAATAGTTGCTACGTAAGCTGTTGTTGATTATACTCAGAAATTGCAGAGCTGAACTTTTAAAATGGTTCTAAAGAGCTACTTTAGTGCCTGTGTTCTTATGCCTGTTTACTATTAAAATACACGAGTATTAGGGCACCTTATTTTGTTTTAAATAATTGTGTAGGTGATTTGCTCCTGTAATTCTTTTATTACGCGACACATTCCTATCTCCCTCCTCTGCTATCCCTTTCCCATTTTGAATTGTCATTACACTAAATACAGTTAGATTCAAATACTTCAAATACAACTTATTATAGGGGGTTTGGAAATTTTATTATTGTCTTCTTGTTACTCTGACTTTAAAAACATTAATAACGTTTTCTTAAAATCATATCATAAACTGTCCTTTTAAGAAGTGAATTATGTGACTCATGAACTCATTTGAGAAGCTAGGCATGTTTACTTATAAACAAGGATGGTATTTTATTCCTGAGAAAGGGCTTTAAAGAGATAAGAGTATTCAGAAATTGTTTTCTCAGTTTTTGTGGTTTGGCGTGGGTTTGGTGTTTTTTTTGTTGGTTTTTTTTTTTGTTCTAGTATATATCTGCCTTCTGGAATAGTGTGACTCAAAGTTACATGTAATTACCAAGAGGTGGTTACTGCCTCATCCAGAACTTAGATGTGAAGAAGATTAAGTTTGTATTGTAGCAAAAGGACCAAGACAGGAAATATATAGTTTTCTCTGATCTGTCCTTCACACACATTCCAGTGAGACTTGCTGTTTTCTCTTGTGTGAGAGTACGGGGAATGGTTGTTAAAACAAAAACAACCAGTCTGTCTTGGATAGATTTGTGTTAAGAGACTTTATGTCCCAGGAGACTATAAATTTAGCATGCTGTCTGAAAGTTTCTGATAGAGCTATGAGATCCAGAGCATGACAGAAATGACTCGCCTGTTACTGATGGGAGCTACCAAACAACTGAGAAGTGGTAATCTCCATGAAATATTTTAAACAAACTTTTAAATAGTGATGGGGGAATAGTTGAGCTGGAAAGAATAATGCCAAAGGCAGCTTTAATGTCGTGGCTTTAACAAGTTAGCTCTCAACAAAGATTTTGTTCCTTATCAAGTTAACAAGACTAACACCCTTCTACAATCACTGGCTCATACTATTCCTCTCCTTTCTGTTTTTCCTTTCCAGTTTCTCTCTTACTTCAGTTTGCCTTTGAGGTTTCAAGGTTCGGGGCTGATGGATGAACATTAGACATATAATTTGATAGCTGTTTAAAAAACATTCCTTTTTCATGAATTTAAACTGCTTGCTAAACAAGTCAGGCCCGGATCTGGGCAGCTGTTTTGTCTGTGTAAGGACTTCTGTTGCTGGTTTTGCTGTTTTGAGTGTTAAGGGTAGTAATGGGGAAAAGAAACCTGGCTCTTTAAAGGGAAAATGCCACTGAGCAGGATTCTCAATCTGTTCTAATTAAACAGAGAGCGGCTGCTTCACGCAAGAGAGATTGCACTATTTCACAATAGTCAATTGCTGTTAGTACTTAGCCAAGTGAATCCTAGCTTTGGGACCCTCGCTGCTTCTGTAACGTGTGGCTTTCTATAATTTTTTTTTTTTTGAATACTGTCAGCCACTTCTGCAGCTGTAGCTCTCCCCCTGCCACAACGGATACATTGCCACACAGTATAATGAAGGAATCTCTGTTGGAGGACATCTTGGTAGTGCAGTCTTCATCTTCCTTGCTGGTCAAATAAGCAACATCCTGGTTAATGCTTTAAATTTCATCTGCCCCTTCACGGTCACTGACAGTGCACACGTGCGTACTTCAGGGAGTTAAGTGATGTTCCTGGACACTGTGAAAGATTTCCTTTCCACTTGGGTCATACTGCTTCCTCTTATATTTCCATGTATCACAACAAAAATAAGCATACCTTCAGCTAAAAATGGATTTTTTTAAAAAATGATATTTATGATGCTTATTTATTTATGATGCGTATGAATATTCAGGGTAGGTGGTAAAGTGACTTATTTCTGTCACTAGTGTCTCTGAATTCTCAGGTTACAGTGCATTGCTGCAGTTCCTTTTCATCAAGATTGCACAGCAAGAAGGAGCATTTTAGGCCTGCATTTTTTGCCTATTCTGGCTGCAAATGTAGGACTGCAAAAAAATTTGAGTACGAGAGAAACCCAAATGAGCTGATTCTTGTGCTTTTACAACACACTGCTGATGTAAGAAGTGTGAAAATCAGATAAATACTACAATATCATCACTCTAAGGGATTTTCCTGCATTTTTTGAAGCTGCTATATGAGTTTTTGCTGCCTCCTTTAAAGCTCCAGATGTGTTTGTGTGTGGGAAGGAAGATATGTTGCTAAAACCTGTCATGCTCTTCCCTCAGCAGTCGAGGAGCTGTGGGGGAGTTCTTGTATCCGAGTGCTAGAGAAGTCCTGAAGTTATTTCACATTAGAGAGGTCAGCAAATAGGGCTTCAGCAGTTTTGCACACCCAACTACTCATTTTTATGCATACTGTTGTGGTGGGAGAGGGATTCTGACTTGCTACAAAAGGATTTAAAACCTAAAAATTGGTTTGTATCTTAGATGCACAGCTCAATATATTTTAGAGCTTGGTACAAATATATGCAGTTACTTACTTAGATGACCTAAAGAGAAACGATGATGAGCCTTGTGGAAAGATGGGGAATAAAGGAAAGATGCTCTGGGGACAGAAGTGTTGGAATTAGTTTGTTAAGATAATTAAATTATCTGTTGGGCAAATTACTTGAGACTCTTTAGAGACCAAGACTGAATTTCCTTTCTGTTGGGAGCTCGAATCATCTAGTGAGGAAAGACTTAATTCTATTTTCATCTTTTACTCAATAAATACTTGACTATAAAAGTTTTGTCCACTATCCCAAATAATTTGAAATTGATCGTCTGGATGTGGGAAACAAGACTGAATTTTTTTTAACCCCTAGTCTGGTTGGATGGAGGGTGTGATCCACAGTGGGAAAAGTCTGAGTGACAAAGGGCAGTTTTTTGTTTTTAAGAAACAGACACTACCATCTGTTAGAATAGCTCAGGTTTAGTGATCAGCAAGGGGAGTTGATTAGGGGAGTAGTTTAATTATTGAGGAAAAGGACCAGCAAAGACTGAAGAAAAGTGACCGATCTGTCAGCAGGATGTATATGACTTTGGCCATGTTGTTTCAAAGCTGAGGATGTCTGCGTGTTTATGTTAACACTGGGTCTCCTTGTCCTTGGAACGAAATTGCCTCATCAGCAGAACCCCTTAGGGGATTGAAAGTCTACCCAAGACGTCATCCTCCTCTTATAAAAGGGGAAAAACTGCCAGTTCTGGTGTCTCTGACCCCTTCCTTCCCCCTCCCTTCGACTTACAGAGCATCAGGGGGCGGACCTTACTTCTGCAAACTACACATCTTGCTCTCCCTTTGAGTATTCATTTTTCTCCTAGCAGTAGTTTGATCTTGGGCTGTTCCAACTTGCCTGTAGTGAATAAGCAGAGAACTGCATATTGAAAGACTTGAGTTTTCTCACTGGGCACAGTTTTCATCATATAAGGGTGAGAATGTCTTGCAAGTTTTGAATGAGATTAAAGCTGAGAAATCCTCTTGGATTATTTTTTTTCTTTAACATATCTATGTCTATATAAAGAGAGGTCTTTAAGGGCTTGTAAGTGTTGAGAAAAGGATCAACATGACACTGCTGGAACCAGAAATGCGGATGACAACGCTCCAATCAGGTATCACTCCAAACATATCCTGTGGTTAAATTTTGCTAGTGAATCATGGTTGCTGAACTATATAGGAAGTGCCAGGAGGCTGTGTGACTTTGGATAAAGACAAATTAGAGAACTGCAGTGATTTCATGTTCAGGTTGCAGATGGGTACTTTTTGGATGATAAATACTGCTCATTTTAGAGCTTCATCAGAGATAAAATGATCTCTTTTTTTCTTCCCTTGTTGGTCTCCAGAATTAAATTTACATGGCTTATGAAGATTAGAAAACTCCAGTCAAAGCTCAGACTTGTTCTAAAGACTTGTTCCTCCATTTAGCTTTTGACTGATTTATGTGGTTTTACTGTTAATTATTTTCTGATTAAACATATTCTTGATACTTTGGAGAGATTTCAAATTGCGTAGTTTGGGAAAAACTCTTACTTGAAACTTTCCAATACTTGTTTTATATCTTGAAAGTCTGTTTCCTTGAGAATGACAATGGTATTTTGTTTACATGACTCCGTTGTGAGCACTGTGGCCTTTTCGTGATGCTATGCTTACCCATTAGATATGGACAGGGTTGCATTTCTCACATGTAAGACATGCTAGAGTGAGAATTATCTGTTAATGGGAGCATGATATACTTCTGTAGGGCAGTTTTATCTGAGGCTCTAAGACATTATGTAGTTGTGAAGCTTAATAAATAAATATAGAGATATGAATGACCTTTTCTCTATGGATGGGAACCACAGACACTGTAACCTTGGTAAGATTTGACCACAAACTTGTTTGAGTTTGCATTTGTGTACTCTTAATCTCTTGGGCAGCATTGTCTGAAAAGCAGCACATGGGTAATGCCAAAAGTGTGAAGACAAACTTGTTCCTGAAAGTAAAATGCTTTTTCTTAAGTAGTGAGTGGGAAAGAGACGAGTAAAACAATAGTTTCTTAGTTTATTATAGGATTTTAAAATGTTTTTTAAAGTATCTGTGAAGGTTATGTATGTCTATGAAGATCCTGTATGACCTTTATTTTTTAGTCCTGACATATTCTTTGTTGTTTAGAGAACCAAAGTATGGTTATTTTCTCTCTCCCATTGTAGATAGGAAAGACAGGCCTCCATCTTATGTAGTGCTTGTCTCAATTCAGAAGGGTGTTTGTACGTAATAAATCGTTCCTCTAGTTGTACTCTTGCAGTCTGTGAATTTTGGAGGTAGGGTTTAGACACTAACAAGGTGTTTGGTATTGAACAGGATGCATATGGTAGAATAGTGTCTAATCTGGCTTTGCTGTAAAGAAAGCTCTTGTGTGAAAGCCTGAAAAAGATGTTGACTTTAACGTGCTTTGTTTCTAATAAGTTTTTTTAATTTTTTCCCCCCCCTGAACAAGGAATAGCCATAAAATTTACATTTCAGAGTAATTGTAACTGAATTTGTGCATTATATTCTCAGGAAACTCACATAATAAAGTAACACTTGTTAAAATGAGGGAAACAGCCTTCGTATTAGTATTGCTTTTTCTCAAAACTTTATTTGTGGTTGTGTTTCTTGTCTCTTCCAAATGATGGGAACTCCTGAGGCTTTCCTTTAATTCTGAGAGTGAGAGTTTCTCCCACTAAGGAGTACTTGTATGGAGCTTTTGCTTAAGTCAGCTAACCGTAGCCCTAGATTATGCAGTGGCGTTCTGTAACGTTGAGGCAATTTCCTGGCAAGCTTACCTTACCTAATGAGGGATACAGATTTATTGCACCTCTTCCATCAGTGGCCACTCTCTTCTCTCCTGGATCAACCACTGCTGGAAAAATCTTAAGCAAGAAGCAGACGAATGTTTATGTAAATGGATTCTCAAGATTGGTGGGGAAATGGAGTGTGACAACAGGAACATGTGCGTAATAAGTTTTAAAGATCTGTCTTGAATAACAGAAGTGTATTACAAGCTTCTAGATAAGGAAAACAGCTACTTGATGGCAAGGCCAATTTGTTCAATTGTCATACTTAGAGACTTCAGATGCTATTGGTGGCTGCTCTTGTTTGGCTTAGTGAGGTAGTTGTATGTTGGGTAAACCGTTTGAGGCTTCAGAGGCTGAAATTGGATCTCCTGTCTGTTGAGAGCTAGAATGAGGAAATGAGGAAAACGACTTAGCTGAGGAAAGACTTACCTTCTCAAATCTTCTTGGTCCTGATGTTCATCTCCAGAAGCCCTACTGGAAAGATGGAAGCTGGAAACAGTTGTCCCAGTCAACTCATCAAAGTTTCCGAACAGCCACTGAAGAAATAGGAGAATCATGGCCTAAGCTGGGTAAATAAATGATCCTGGGAGAGCTTGCACTCCATAGACCAAAAGTTCTTCAGGACTGCAGGTCATGAGGCTGTGCTTATTTACTGCTTGGGTAATAATTGGAGTTGACTCAAGAAGTAGCAGTATCTGAAGCCATTGTTGACCTAGGACATAGTGTTTGTATTCCATGTTGCTGGGCACATAAAAAGCAACTCCTTTGATAGTAAATTTGAGAAAACATTCTTAATGTTTTGGAGAAAGAACTGAGGAAGACATTACAACTTTACTCTTCTGGGAGCAGAATAGTTTAAGCAGGGAGGGACTGTTTTCTTCAGAACAAAAGTACTGAAGCAAGAACAATGTGAACAGTGAGGTGCACATTGTATTAACCAGAAAAAAATTAAACACGCCTGTCAAACTGAAAAAAAGGAGGAGTAAAAAAAACGATGCAAGTGATGACAGTTGAGGAAGGAAAAGGTAAAAGTGAAAATCAAGCTGAAAAGACATTCTAAAAAGGCAGTAGACCTAGAAAAAAAATGCAAAAATAAGACCAAAAAATTAACTGCTCTATTTGACCTCTCATTGGACTACTGAACTTATTTAAAGAACTGGTATTACTGATCCAATCATTCAACAAGCACACAAACACAGTGGGGCGAAATTCTACATTCATTTTCAAGTGTGTAGTTTCAGAACCAGCCCTGTGCCAGTTTGTGTGTTTTCATTCTGTTGACAATGAAGCTGATGTGCAGATCTGTACCAAGCTCTTAGCAGTGGGAGCTCCCTTATTAGTTTTTTTTCTCCAAGAGTCACTTGGTCTTTTTTGCTGCCCTGACTCTCTCAGCATCTGAATCATTTGTTTTCTTTATATTTATTTGCTGATTCCAGAAGCTTGCTGTTTCCTTCCCATTATCTGCTTCAACCTAATCTCCCTGTGTAGCCTCTTATTTTGTTCCCCTGAAGCCTTTTTGTTATTCGTGCCACTATCTAATTATCCCATGTAGAGATCTTGCAAATTCTTTTCCTGTTGGTCACTGTTCAGTCAGGATATGGACTAAACATTTTTTAATGTGACCTGGCTTTGTAACAGACTGGCCACTGAAGGAATGAGTCATGAATATTATTTTTCCTTTTTATTTTTTTTAATGGAGAGGCAAGAGTGCTAGAAGCATACGTTTTTTGACACAATCTACAATTCAGTTACACTTAAATGTTTTTGAACAACCATATGAGGGACTCATGCAGCTGGGGGAAATCTCAGGAGTCTTGGGTGGGCTGCTGGCCTTTATATGCAAATTTTGTGTTTAAGTAACAAACTTTCAAATATAATTTCACTTTCTTTTTAATTTTAGTTGTTTCTGTCACAAGTCTCTTTTTATGGCTTCTAGCAGGTGGCTGGGCAGAAGTGTGCCTGCAATACATATACAGAGGTGCAATCAGCCAGAGAGAAACCCTAAATTTCAGATCGTTTTTTCCCGACGTTTTGCATGGATGGATAAGAGTTATGACCACTTAGGGTCATGTAGAGTCTAACAGTGCATTGCCAGAATTAATGTATGTTAGCACTTGGCCAAATGGCTACTTCTGTTAATGGATTCTATTTCCTTATGGTTTTGCTCTACTTAAAACCTTTGTTTACTGTTCTGGGTAGCATTGGTTTGTTTCGGTGCACAACACTTTTGTTTGCACTGTCTTGGTATAATTGTCCCATTTTAATCTGAACTTCTTTCTGTGAGTGTACTGAAAAAAATTAAGATTGTTCAGGATAGGGTAGTCTATTGGATAGCATCTTTGGGTTTTGATATGCTTGTTCTGTTGACCTGCTGAAAAAAAATCTTAAAGTCTATTAGAGATCAAGCAGGTATGCAAACCCAGAAGCAGGTGGTTCTAAACTGCCAGAAGTTTGGTTTAGATGAACAGGAGGGTTTTTTCCATGCATATTTAGTGAACAAAAGAAGAACTGTTTAGAAGTCAGTGCTGTAAATGAGCACAAAAGTAATTTAGTTCTCTATAGTGGATAAAACTTGACTTCTGTGGTCTAATTTGCTTTTCATCCAATTGGTTCTGAAAAAGGAACAATTCTTTCAGCTAAAAATTAGTGTCATTTTGAATCAAATGCAAAACTTCCCTCATTTTCCAGGGAAAAGTTGGATTTTTGAGCTACTTTAGCGATTAGGGATATATTAAATTCAATTGAAAAAGCAGTGCTGATCCCTTCATTCTTTCTTTCAAAACACAACTTCCAGGCTCTTTTTCTTCCCTCTTTATGGGATTTAAGTTGAAGTGCTTTAGGGATGTCAGCCGCTAAACTGCTTTTAATGGGAAGAAAGGGGACAGCCAGCCTATCTGTGTATTCTTAGAAGGGAGATGTCCCCTTCCTCAGCTCTTTCAGGAGTGACAAATGTCAGAGCTGCAGTTTGTGGTTGGTGTTCTCTTTCCTGTTTTAAGTAAATTTAAAATTCAGTATTGGCTTTTAGTACATGAGGAATGACCTTTCATTGATACAGTAAAGTGCTTTCTAACTTCATCTTGTCTTTTTCAAGCATCTGTTACAAGGATGAGAGGTTTTTTTAGTTGTGAGGTTTTTTTCATTTCATTTTGTTTGAATAAGAGAACTTTTATTTTTCTTCTCTTTTCTTCCCCCCTCCCTCCAACTTGGAATTTCAAGATTGCAATGAGTTCTTGAATCAACACAATTGGGATTTTGGTTTTCGATGGAGGGTGGAGCTGAGGGGAAGACATTCCTGGCTCTATAGTTTGCATCATCACTACTTTAAAAATAGAACTTTGATTTCTGGTTGGAATCTATGGCATTCGGAAATGTAACCTTTTGTATCTAGGTGGCAAGGTCCTGGGGAGTGTAAAGAGTTCCCTGGTTACTGGTACAGCTCCCCGAGTGTGTATATTCTGAGTAGTGATAAAATGACTCTTCACTGGCTTTTAACCAGAATCCTGCATGTGATTCAAAGACTGAACAAAGTTATGTGAGCTTCATCGTCATCATGCAGTGGGAATTCTTTCCGAAGCAGCAAATGGGATGTTCCTGAAGTCAGCTTTAAATATGGAAATTTTTGTGCCGGAGCTACAAACTGCACAAAGTTCTGGGTTGGCTGTTGTAAGATGTGGAGAGAGGAGTGCACAGCTGTAAGCTGCACATTAGTGAGTTATTCCATTCATGAAAGGTTTGAACACAACCTTTTGCTACCTTTTATCCCTGTGATTAACTATTGAGTAAGCAAATCACAGTGTGGTTGTGTTAGCCAAACTAGAGTTAAAGGATTGTACTGAAACTAAATATATAAGGGATGTTTTTCTTTTTTTTTCTTTGGTGTCAAGAATGACAGTGTACAATAAAGAGTGCTCCTTAAAACCACTTAGTTGAGCAGTACCTATTTCTACTGACAACCTTAAATTTAAACAAGAAACTCCTGAAAATCTCTTTAAACCTGGAGTAAGTATTTGTTGAAGCATTAAATCATCTTTTGAAAATAATACTTTTTTTCTCCATCTGCTTTGAGAATATTCTGTTTATTCTTTTTATACAGCAAGTGTTACCCTATAGGTTGAAAAAGAGAGAGTAGGAAAAAACACTCAGGCAGCTTTTTGCCCTTATCCATTCTGTGAACGAAGATGAACTTGCAGGGGGGCACACAGAGGCTGCACTTGTTCTAAAACAGTAAAAATGTGGTAGACACAAACCAATTATTCACTGACTGCTTTGTCTCCTAACCCTTCTTATGGCTCCAGCTTACTTTAAAATATAGCTACTGAGAAATACCTGCAGGAGTGTGTGTGTGCATTTGAACCAGTTTCCAGTGTATGCAGTAAGATTGTGATCATCATACTGCAATTTTTTGTATCATTCGCCAATTGTTATTAAAAACAAAATTGAAGTTTAAAATGCATGTAAAGTCATGTCAGGTTTTATGTGTTGTAACTGTAATCAAAACAGTCTTCCTTGCTGTGAAATTAATGCATTGTTTAGTTGTTGTAGTCATTCTCTGTGAGTTACCCACTCAATTACATGATGAATATCTTTTCTTTAGGAATGTAGTTCAAGTGCATTGGAAAAATGAAGTGAAAAAGAATTACTTTAATCAGGTTCCTATTCGGGGTCTTTAGGTACAACTGTGTAGAAATTATTATTGATTATGTATATAGGCTCAGACTGATAATTTTTCTGTCTGGCTCAGGCAGATCATAGTCATCTTCGTGGCCTGCCACTAATTTAGGTTCTGGATTAATATCTGAACGTGTGCTATGCTGAATCTCTCTAAACTGGTATGATGATTACACCACACATTCTTTGCCTAAAGAGATACACTGCAGACATGCATCCATTCTGTCTCCCAGTTACCTGGTGACTCCTTGCTATCCAGTGTTTGCCAGATTTAAGAGATGACTAATGCTTAACAGAGTGCTCAAGTTTCCATGCCTGTGTGATAGCAGAATTTTGCATTAGTGTTTATAATCAGGATTTTTTTTTTAAATAATTGGATCCATGTCCAGTCTACATTTTGGTTGTAGGCATTAAAGTACAATTTTTTTGTCTAAGCATCAGTGTGAATCAATCTCTAATGTTCTAATGTGTGTGCCCAGAGCTGTATAGATCAGTGGTAGGGATTATAGGTAACTGCTGAGGTTTTGGGAATGTCTCTGATGTTAGTGTTTGATGTTATGTGGAAGCTACTATAAATAAATTTTAGTATTAACCTGTCTGCTTTTACCAGTCTCAAATGACTCCTGCTGCACCAAAAAACCCTCCAAAACCAAACAACAAAAACCCACAAAAAACCCACCCCAAAATCTGAAGTAACCTACAGCTTCATGTTCCATCTGGATTCTCCTTGCTGCTGAGCTGCTGCACCTCAGTTCAGCCTTACAGCACCCTCTGCTGTTCTGACCTTAGGGTTCTTCCAAGGAGAGACTGGCACTTACTCCAGATTGTCTTTTCACACCTCAGCTGGTCATCTTGAGGCAGTCTGGTTTTTCGTTTGTGTCTAAGGAAGCACGAGCCCTGCTTCATGGAGGTGAAACTAGAATTTTAATCTTAATGGAAGAAATATTGCCCCCCTTTCCCCTCAATTTCTTGTCAAGAGAATTTTACTATCAGAATCAATATAGAAAACTAGTTTAATTACATTGGCCCAGCTCCCTTTTGTGATTAACCTTAGTGTGGTTTAAGAATGCTGTGTAATGTAGCAATAGTTTGAGTTGATAAGAAGTCATAAAGCAACCGAACTGGAATTACTCTTCAAGGTTGCAGAGCCCCCTCCCCTGCTGCTGCAAGTAATCAGATTTCTCACTCATACTGGAAAGCTGTCCTAGAATTTCTCTCTTTGGTTAAAAATCTTCTAGTTTTCAATATTAAATGTGCATGTATGTCAGTGGCTTTCAATGCAAATAACTCCTCATAGTTAAACTGATGCAAACCTTAATGCAGGCAAAATATTTTCCCTAGAACAAGCTTTATCTACTTACAATATTCTTAAAGTAGGTAAGTGCTAAAATAGTATCTGCTAATTGTGACCTGCTCCATGTTTTTTTTGTATCTTTCTGTAGTGTTGCTTATTTTAAATCAGATCCTCTAAGTAATGTTAACGATGCTTCCCAGGCATTATGCACAGCATTGGATTCCCAACAGGATACGAACCTATTTAATTATCCCATGTGAAAAGTAGGTTGTGAAATGTATTTGTAGTTTTTTGTAGTCTTCCATTTTCTTTGCCCTGTTTGTTTTTCCTCAAAAATGAGCATATCCCAAATAAAGAAGTTGCAGCTTCCAGTGAAGCACAAGCAGGCTTGATCAGCCTGTAACGATAAGTGACCTTAATGAGATTTTTTTTTTCTTTTTTTTAAATTCTGCTGGAGAAACTCTGGTTGAAGCTGTTGTTCCTTGACTATGTTTTTCAATATTTGAGATTTGGACTTTGTGTTCACAGATGTCAACTCAAGTATATGCCTTTTAAAAATAAATTGAGTGGTTTTGATTTATTAAAGTTACTGTGTGACACTGAGGTACCACAGATTAAAAATTGCAACTCTCAAAACATTTGGTTCAGAAAGTACCTTGAACTTGACTTACTGCAAAACACTTCCAAAGCTTACAGCCTTCAATGTTCTTTCACTAAAAACTGAAATAAAGAGAAAACACTTTTCAGTATAGCTTTGCTGATTTCATGTTACCTCTGAGTAAGAACAAGATCCAGATTAGCAGACTCCTTATGGAAAAACCTCTATTGCTAATCTTATCTTGAAAACCCAGAGATTAATAAATTTCGGGAATATGGAGTGTATGAAAAGTGGTATCTCAGGCAAGAAAATTTCAGCCCATTTAAAAGTCAAAGCATCTTTTAAGTTTAAGCTAGAAAGTTACTGGCAACTTTAAATGGACCAGAAAAGAATAGCAATTTTAAACAGACGTGCAGTGCTCTACAGAATTTTGTTTTGTTTGTTTGCTTTTTAATTTTTTATGATTTCTATATAGTGCACAATATATAATCTCAATTCTGGGATTTAAAAAAAATTTCTGTTATTTTCTTATGCTTATTTTCGTTCTCTTCTTTGTCGTGGGCTTCTGCGTTATGGTAGCAGACAAAGTGGCTGCTTTTAATAAGAGACTGCTCCACTCCTCCCAGTTTTCCTTGGAGAGAGGCAGTCACTGTTTGCTGTGGTTGTTGATTTAGTGCCTGGGAAGAATGAGGTTTTTTTGGACCTCTTCCTCATCTCTCTCTTGCTAAGGGAGCCTGCGTCATTGAGAAATGTTTAACCTTCTGGCCCTGAAGCAGGACTGGAAACTTTGCTGCAAAATCTAGAAGCTAAAACTGGATCTTGAAAATGTTATTTATGTGAACTACTCTTTCCTTTGATTTAATTGGGACAGGAGATTGCAGAGCTTGATTTAGAATTTTGAGTAGCAACTAATTTGGAGAGCTGGCAGGGGGGAAAATAATTTTTTTAATGAAAAATGGTGAGTAACTGATTTAAGGGAAGAGGGGAGAAGAGCTCGGGGCAGAAAACGGAAAAGTGTGGGAGGACTGAGTAGAGAAAAATGTCCTAAGATCGTAATTCTGGCATTGTCGAGTACTTGAGTAGTTCTTTCTCACTTGTATGAGGAGTCTGGCTGTGCATAATTTTATTCCTATAACATAAGTTGGTTGTGGAGAGCCAGGGGCCTAAATTGTGGTGGGAACCTTATTTCCAGGAGGTTGATTTAATAGCAGATATTACTTCTTGTATATGTCTTATTTTCCCAGACTATCCCCTTTTTTCCTTCTGCCTCCTCCCCCATCCTGGACCATGGGGGTTCTTCTAACACTTCTGCAGAATCTCCAGATGTTTGGCTGCCCTGCTGGAACTACGCTCCATTAACTGAGAGGGAAGAAGACATTCAGAAATCCCAAACATTTCTGCAGCATAACCATAATAAATCTGACATATCGTGGAACTGTTGTGCTTGTGCTAATTAAGTATCTAGTGTGCTTGTAGTACAAAGAGTAATCCTGATGTGCCCACAGAGTGTTGATCTTATTTCACGTGCTTGGCTATCTATACACAGCACATGCCTGTATGTTTATCTTCAGGATATTCCAAACAGAAATGTGGCAGCTCTGGCTCTTGGGACCCAATCTCTTTATGGTAAAGAGATTGAAACTAAAATGAAGACGCTTGACTCAAGGGTGAAATAATGAAATAACAGGAAACAGTTTAAACTGACCCAGTGATTTGTCATGACCAGTGGGAGGGAGGGGAAGGGGTTGTACTTTCCTTCACTCCTGTTTCGCAGCAGCTCAGTGCACCTGCTGCTTAGCCCCAGCTAGCTTGGACAATTGGACTTTCTTGTGAGAAGTCTAATTCACTTTTGAAAACAAACCCATTAAAATCCCCTCACTTTTCTGATGGATCAGTGAGCCTAATTAACTCACTGAACTTTCTTATGAAACCTCTAGAGCCCTCAAAAAGAAGGAATGATGAGAGGATAAGGCTAGGTTATTTCATCTGGCTTGAGTAATGCCACTTAAACTCTGTACTGAGCAGTGAAGCTGAGGAAGCTTCAACAGTTTCAACTCTGAAGTCCTAAGTAGGGTGAGAAAACTACTGAACTAGGTCATGGAACCTATAAATGGTGGCAGTGGCTGGGTAGTAAGTCCAGGAGACAGAAAAGATTGGACAGCAATGATAGACTTAGAATATTAAGAAATATATTAAATTAGAAGTGAGTGATTTTTAGGAGAATGTTAAAAATATATGCATTTCCCCCGTATGAGGTTTGTCATGTTAGAATGTGCTTTGTTTTTACTCTGAGGTTGCTACATATCTATGAATGGACAAACAAGTCCCTGGAAGAAGGGTGGTTACACATGTCTCACAGAATGGTTGAAATTGGAATAAAACTCTGGAAGTCATCCTCCCCAGCCCCCCCTGCTCAAGCAGGTTCACCTAGAGCCAGTTGCCTAGGACTGTGTTCAGATGGCTTTTGAATATCTCCATACATGGAGACTTCACAACCTCTCTGGGCAACCTGTGCTCAGTTGCACTCACAGTAAAAAAATTCTTTCCTGATGTTCATAAGAAACCTCCTGTGTTTTGGTTTGTGCCCATTGACTCTGGTCCTGTCACTGGGCATCATTTGAGAGGAGTCTGGTTCTGTGTTCTTTGTACCATTCCTTCAGGTTTTCAGATGGATAAGATCTCCAGTATGACCATGTCTCTCCTGTACTGGGGACCTCAGAGCCTGAGCCAGCCCTCAGGTGTGGCCTTATCAGGGCTGAGCAGAGAAGGATCACCTCCCTTGATCTGCTGGGAGCATTTCTCCTAGTGCAGCCAAGGATACCTTCCTTAGCCTTTTTGTCCAAGGGCACATATCTGTCTCATGTTCAACTTGGTGTCCAGTGGGATCCCTAGGACCTTTTCTGCCAAACTGCTTTGTGGCCACTTAGCCCCCAGCATGTGCTGATGCACCCTCTGGGCCTGGGGTTTCAATCCACCTCACAGTCTCCTCACCTGACTCACACTTCCATCAGCTTCTCTGTGAGGGTCTTGCAGGAGGCAGTGCCAAAGCCTCACTAAGTCAGGGTAGACAATATCCACTGCTCTCCTCTTTTTCACCAAGTCTGTCTCTCCACACTGTAGCTGAAACCTAAAGACAGTTTTGCAGTTGTGCCCAGGGAAAATATTTTCTTATAGGAGAGAATTGTGAGTTCATAGCAAATTCTGGCCTTACTATAGCATAGTTGCTAAAAGTAAGCATATGGCAATGTCTGTACTGTTAAAATTGGCTTTGTTCTAAAGAGTTTGTTCTTAAGTGACTCCTGTTAAGGCGGCTGTTAGATGTACTGGCAGCGAGCAGCCAAGTCCTGTCAGATCATAACGACTGGCAGCCATATAAAAACCATCTTTTTTCCTTTGCATGTTTGTTATTCAATTAGATCATTCACCTGTTTGCTTTTATGCAGTCCCACTTTCATGGTCCCTCTCTTCTGTCTGGATTCATAAAATAGATTCAGTAGCCAAGGAAGGAAGGATACAAGGATTTCTAATTCCAGTTGTGACACACAGACTCTGGGTTATATGTAAATCTCTCTACTTGTTTTAACCTAGTTTATCCAACCAAAGGGGTTTTTAATAGATTTGAATTAATTAGAATCCATAAATGTGAGGTTCTGACTGATAAGTTCTGGCAACTTATACCAAAGCAAGAAAGGAACATCTTAAAGGGGTGTGAGGCAGCTAATAGAAAATAGTGACCGAAGAGACTTTTCTGCATATTGTTTCAGGTGAGCTTATAGATTTAGGAGGCAAGCAGAGCAGAAAGCTGATGTCTGAATCAGAGCATCATGTTCCAAGCACACTTATCTTTACAGTTATAAGCACTTGGGCTACATGCCTTCCAATGCTTTTAGGCCAGTTGGTGATTAAAACTCCTGAAATCTGGCAGGTTTTACTGGGAAGAGGATACACCCTCACAGTTACTTGCCATTTTTCTTTGCTTTCAAGACTGAGATTACCAGAAATCTTGAACGTGAGATAAAATCTGTTTTGAAAGTAATCATGCTCCTTGCAAAGGAGGTCTGTATCTTCGCCCACCCAGATCAAACCACATGCAATATGTTATTGTGCTTTCCCTACTTTTCTAAAATATTTTCTGCCTTCAAATTTTGGCAGTGATTTTAGTATTATGGGCACTTAAAAAAATAACAGTCTCACATGTGTGGAAGGGTCTTTGGGGCAGAGGTTTGGAACGTGGATATGTGCTGGCTAAGTTTAGGATATAAAACTACAGCATTAGTTTTTGTGGCAATTCCCAGTACTCTTGAATTTACATTCTGATACCAAGCAGTAAAAGCAGGGTAGCTCACCCTGGTTTTCACTGCAGGGAGCTCTTGTCTGTGCAAGATTGCTATTTCTTGCTTGAATTTGGATTTTGCTGGGCATTTGTTTCCATCCAGACATGATTCTTCTCAAATGCCTGAAAAAGAAGATTTATTGTAAACTGCATGTTTTAAGTCACTTGAGGTTGTTTAGGGAAAATGCTATGTTTTGGTCCTGTACCTATCGGTATTGTGACCAAACTATAGGGGAGAGGTACAAATGATGTGTGAACTGGGAGAAGTTATAAATTTCATATCAAGTCTGTCTTCTTTTATAGCCTTGAACAGCTTTAGATAAAGAAAAGTAAACCTGTGGTTTGGTTGATGCAGAATAGGATTCACTTAGAAATGTAGTCTATGGAGGAGGAATGGTAATACTGTCAAAACTGCATCTTCCTAAAGTGATAGGCGAGTGAGTACCATGAAAACATTAAAAGACTTCTTCCACAATAGCATGACCAGAATATTTTTCCTACTGATCAAAAGCTGAGTAATTTAGCAGCATCCAGGTAAAAACTATCCCAAATCTAGTCTAAAATTCTCTCCTTCTTGAGATTCATGCTTTATGTTGTACTTAAGGTCTGAAGGGTCTGCATGTGTGGAGGGGGCATGAATCCATACAAGGCCCTGGAAGTTCTTTCCAGGATCGGTGCATCCATATCATGAGTTTAACCATATGATGGTTGTGTACCTTGACATTGTCTCAGTCTTATTTCATGTTGTAGCTATAGATTAAAACTCGAACACGTTGTACATTTTTATACTGGAAACAGAAATTCAGTTGTTGAAGCCACCATGAGAGCTTGAGATTGACATTGTTAAATCCAGGGAATAGCTGAACTTCAGCACTAAAGGAGAAGTTTGAGCATTTGACATTGGAGGTGATTTATAGATTTTTGGCAATGCAAGAACTGAATTTTACATTGTAAAGAGAAATTTATTTCCTTTCTCAAATAATCCTGACAATAGAATTTTTTTACTGTGGGGTTAGATGAGCATCCATGATGATGAAAAAGGAGGCCACTACTTTTAGTGGCAGCTGACCACCGAATTGGTTTAGAGGTGTCATAAAACTTCGTCTCCTACTTCACCTCAACCAAGCCTCCACTACTACCTAATTGTGACGAAGGACGTGAACCACTTTTAGAGAAAGAGTTAAGAGTTGAAAAGACCCCACATCTAAAATTTTTAGGATTGGCTACTAACTTATTAAATGAATGGGATGGTTTATAGTCTTTTTAGAATTACGTCTCTATTAGTGTGTAGTTTTTTCAAGTTGTGAGGAAATCCTCTGCAACCGTAAGGGGAAGATAGCCTTAAATCAAAATCTAGATTCTGAGACTGCAATTCTGTATCAGATTAACCAAGAATAATGGTTATTAAGCCTCAACAATGTTGTTACTGCCCATTGTAAACAATGTGTTTGGAGAAGGAAGCAGCTTTCTGGGCAAAAGTCACAATCCTGTAATGAAGGTTTACCTAGTAGCAATTCTGCTAGTATAAACTGAGAAGTAAATGAAGGGCTTGCTAATCCTTTCACGAGCGGTGCGTGAACACTGAGTACAGCCTCTCTTGTTTACGTACTTTAAAAATAGACTGCATTTTCCAAGCGTTTGCAGGTAGCCCTCTTGTGCAGTAAGTAGGAGGGTTTGATAGAGAAGAGGCCTTTTATTGCCAGACATTTAAAGGATGTGGGAGAGAGAAGTGCAGGATAGCTTTTGCTCAACAACCACAGGAATTAGTGACATAACTTTTCGAACTCTTAGACATGCCTTAGCATGAGGGGAAGGGTATCTTCCTCCTGTCCTTTCCCAGTTACTCCCTCCTAAAGACAATTCACTGTTTTAAGACAAATTCAAATTGCTTCCTTTTCCACTCAATCCTGCTCACTAACCCCCTGTTCTGGCAGCCAGAACTTCCTCTGTTTTTCTGCTCTTGAGAGCGAAACCAAATGTTTTGGACTTTGCTGTTTTTGCTTGTTCACGGTGGTTTAAATTGAAGTCTGGAATATCTGTAAGAGGAAATGTTTTGAAATGTTTTGAAAAGTCTTGTGCTTAGTGTTCTTCACTGGTCACAGTGTATACTCACATGTCAGTGCTGTTCACTTAAGAGTTGGACTCGATGCTCCTTGTGGGTCCCTTCCAACTCAGTATTCTCTGTGATCCTGTGTGCAACCTCTGGGTGTTCTTGCCTGTCTGCAGTGGTGGGGGTGGGGAAATGCACATCTGCATGCGTGTGAGCACATCTACCTACCCCTGGAGAAGTTGAAGTTGTCTGGGGAGCGTGTGGGTGAATTAGCAGGAGTGCTGATAGGAACAATTTTGCCTTGAACCTTGAGTGACTGTCTCTGGCTTGAAACGTCTGACTCTTTTATAACAAGTAAACTATTGCTCTTAGGTAAGAGCAAGGAACTGTTACTTCCTTTGGTCTAAGTAATTATTTTAGAGCAAGATGGGTAATAGCTGAACTAAAGGAATATATGGAATTCTGTTGTGATTCCAGCTGGAGCAGCTCTCAGTTAAGCCTCTCTACTGGAGATACACACCCCACATTTGAGATGTGGTACTTGATGTGTGAGCTCTCACTGTGAAGCTCGTTGGCTTAGCCAAGGTAATTTGAGCTAATCTTTCTAACTTTGCACTGGAACACAGTGAGAGCATTCATACGACCAGTTCTGGGGACTCACAACAGGGTGGTAACTTGAAGAAGGGCTAGTAACTTTGAACTGTAAAGAGGTATGCAACAATGTTTGCATCTAACCAGAATTTATCAACCAAAATGGTAAAAATAGCAAATAAGATGTGCTTGGATATGTGTTTTTAATTTACTTGCTTGTTTTTGTTGGGCTTATATGCACAGTGGGCTGTAGTCATTTGGGAACTAGTTATAAAACTTCTTTCTCTTAATCCCTCTGCTTTTCTTCTATCCTCTGCTGTGAAGTTTTCTGTCATGGACAGAGTCCTTCCACTGCTTTGGTCAGAGAAATCCACAATTTCTTCTTCTCTGGGATAGAAATCTCTTCTTGGGCAACACCTTTTTGTAGTCAAGGAGTGTATATGCAGCTTTTTAGAGCACAGAATTGACAGAACTTCTGTCAGTAGTTTTCTGAAGAAAATCTGATTAAATTAACCAACTTGTCTTAAAAGTTGCACCATTTTCTTTGGCTGCGTAGGTGACACCTTCTGAGCAGATGTAACACTCACATGTAGTAGTATCAGGAGCGTGTGCTACATAATGCTTTTGTTTGGACATGATCTAGAGTAGTACAGACTTCTGGATCATTTCCTTCTCTTTATCACACCCAACTTGCTCAGTGAAGTGGGTCCTGGAAGGAGGAAGGAGAAGAGGCATGGTCCATAAGTGAACCAACATCTCTGCTTCCCTTCCTCTCTCTCCTTTCCCTCTTTTCAGGCCTTGTAGCAAGTAAACACTGACATCTGAGTTCCTGGTCTGGGGAGGGGAGAGGTGGGAAAATCGAAAGTTTTGGCTTTGTTGTGCCCCACTTTGCTCCTCAGGTCTGCAGAGCCTGGGAGAGAGGCAGGGCTGAGTTACTCAGTGTTAGCAGAGGGGGATGGGATTGCTGCTGCTGTCTTTCCACACCTCACTTACCATGTTGACTTGCCTTGCTGGTTGGAAACTGCTTATCTATGGAGTTAATCAAATGCAGATCAGAGTTGCATTCCTTGGGCTGAACTGATTCTTCTCAGTCCAGTGTTTTGCAGATAGGGATCGAGGATTTCATGTGCTGCATGTTTTCAGGGAAAGGCAAACTGACATCTTGGCTGAATCCCAAGGAATGGAGTGGGTGGCAGAGTTTATATATGGGCTGGGGGTTGATTTGGCTCTAGCTGCTGTGTAAAGTTCACTTTGACAGCTGAAAGATGCAGAGAGAAGCACTTTCAGAATTAGAGACAGTGAGGTAATGAGAAAGTGACATAGGAAAGGAAGTGGAGGGGGGGGAGGTGGGGGGAAGGGAGGGCTCAAAACTCGCCTTGACATCATCTGATAGGTTTTCCACCCTGTGCAGCAGCTATTTTTATGCTTTCAACTCACAGTAATTACAGCTCAATGACAGCCAACTTGCCAAAAGCAGGGGTGGTGGTATATGCCAGAGTGGGTTGGAGGACTGAAGAGCTGCTCAAAAGCTACAACAAAAGTCCAGGTTCCCAGGCATGGTTCCTGCTGCTGTGACCTATTTTTACATCTGCATGGTGGTTTACCTTTGGCTACCTGTCATGTCTAGGAGTTTTCTGAATGCTGACTGGCAGCGCTAGCTGTCACTAGCTGGTTGAAAAGATAAGAGTAGGTAAATTTCAGGCTCTTCCTGAGAACTGGAGAAGCAAAAATGTATGGTGCTCCCAGCCTCGCTTTTCTTCCTCTTCCTAAAGGTCACTGTTGGTGGGAGGCACTGTTGGTGGATCCTGGGAATATCCACTCAGCGAACTCACGTCACATAGATGTGATCCCTAGCTGAGAAATAAGCAACACGTGTGTCAGTGTGAAGTCTGTATTTATTTTGAAGTATAAAATGAATCGAGTTGTAAGACTTCAAAGCTTTACGGTGATGTAGTGCAGCATTCTATTATTTTTCCAGCTTTTGTCTGCTTGCTAGAAATCTCAGACAGATCTTCAAATGTAGTGGGCTCATACTTCTTTCTTAGGATTCATCTGGCTTAAATCTTGACCGAGATCTCTCTCATGTTGCCTGAGTGAGCATATTTTGCAGCTGTTTGCAAGTTTTTAGCAGTACATTGTTTATATTTCATCACTAAATTATGTGCATGCAGATGATTACAGGCATTGTGTCCTGTGAGAACATTATTACTGGGGAAAAGAGAAGACCCTGCATTGAGCTGCAGAGAGGACTGGAAGTGAAATGAGGAAAAAAATGTACATTTGAAGGTGGTGGTGGAGATTATAAGCACATTTTCTATCTGCTTATTAATTTGAATTTAAAAATGCAGTATTTTTGGGGGGAAAAAACTAATGATGCAGTTTAGTGCTACAGCTGAGCTCATTCAAGGTCTACCCTATGTCAAGATTGGTGTGGCCTCTCTCTCCCTTCCCTTGGCTTTTGAAGATAGAAAGATACAAGAAGAAAAAGTTAATGCATTCAGTAAAATTGTGTGTATTTGAGGTACCACTACCTACTCACTACTTTGAGTAGTGAGTAGGTAGTGGTACCTCGAATACAGGTGTTGTGTTCCGTGCCCACCAGACCTCAGAAGGAGCAGCAGGAGTATCTGTGCAAGCTGTGTGTGCACCTGATGCAGCATCTTGAGGAAGAATACATCCCCACAGTCTGCATCTCGTTTCACACTTGAAAGTCAAAGGACGTATGGCTCAACTGATGTCTCATGGATAGATTATGAAAATTGGGCCTGATGTTTTTCAGATGAGAAATCTGTGGCAAATACTCAGGTCCCCTTGGTAAAGGTGATTGTTTTGCCAACAGCACTTCTGCCAATTCCAGGGTAGAAGTTGTGCAAGACACTGAATGTTGGGTGTGCATTAGTGGGGTCGTTCCTACTTTTCCGGAGTGGTTAAGCAACTGAAACTGTTGTTGGAATCCTACCTCTGCTGTGAAATGGGTTTTCCAGTCTACCCTGCTGATTTCCAGAGTAACTGTCAAAGTTACTTGTTCTTACAGTGCATTGATATTTCTGTCCATGTGATTGTTGATCAGACTTTCAGATCTCTTACCAGTATATCAGGATCCAGTAAAACAAATAAAACTTTTTAAAACTTTTTTGATGCTTATAAACAAGTGAAAATGGTATCAGTGTTTCATACAAGACAGGTTGGTCTTGGCCTTTGCTTGTCTATTAGAGTCCATGTTTTGCAAGGAGGTACCCCACAAGTGCTTGCTCGTGTTGAAGGTGTCCTCCAATCCTCCTCCTTTGCAGTTTATCTTCTTACAGCATGGAGGACATTATCCAAGTCCTTTTTGGAGTGCTGTGGCCCAGATAATTTGGATAATTACTCCTTTCATAATACTAAATAATGCTGTGGGACAAATTTGATGCTGTAAGACAAAATTTTAGAATATCTTCCTCAGGAAATAAAAGATTTACCTACCTACCATTGAACCAGTCAAGGGTTTTTCTATCCAAGCTGTTTTCTGCATAGGAAAAAAGAAAGGTACGTCTGTGTACATATCTGCAGCTCTGCAGTAGCACGTTGAAAAGATCTTCATCACTTCTTGAAGTTTTCTCCATCAGAGCTTGGACAACATCTTAGGGCTGTTTTGGCAATACCTGGGTATTGGCAGGTTTGCTGGATAGAGCAGCTAGCTAGCGTTTGCCAGGTTTTGTGTGCTGTAGTGACCTACTCAGAGGCCCTGGTTGGCAAAATATTAGCAGGCTCTGACCTCTGTAGTTGGATCTTGTCATTTTTACCATCCAGATGGTATATTGCTTGCCAGGAGAAGTAGAACTGGGTCTGGCACTGGATAGTTGTTCTTTAGTTATTGCAGTAATTATGGGACCTTTCTGCCCAGAGTATCAGGCCTGATCAATGTGCGGTTTTGTGTTGCTGCTGAAAGGGGGGATCTGGACAATGTGTTTCTTTATCTTCTCCTTCATCCTGTCTGTAGCACTCTTGTGGTGTGCTGGGTCTGTTTCCCAAGGCAGCTCTCCACAGTGCTGTAGACTGCTAATGCTCACACAAAAACAGGCTCATCTATTTATGCAGTAATTTGACTTTACTGGCTAAAGTTCACTGTGAGACTGAACCTTCATCTGACTTTTACAAATCCTAAATTTAAGATGAAAATTTGAGTATATGGTGGTAATTCAGGAGTAGTGCAATTATGGAGCTTTGTATTATCACCAAAGGTATTTTTTCACTCACAGGAACATTTGAGTTTGGATTCTTTCCTGGGTGAAAGTCGAACATTTCAAAGTAAGAAGAGTACTGTTGAAAGTACTCAGAAATGTCACTGATGCCATCTAGCATTTGTTTGAACACTACTTTTCTTAGAAATGAGTTTCATTATTAGAGACAATTTCTCCCTGTGATTGTAATTCCAACCTTGCTTTATAAAATGGCTTGAATGCCTCTCAGACTGTTCGGAAAGGAGAAATTTTTGTCTTGATTGGTATGGGAACAGAATATTAATTGGAAACTGTTCCTATAGTGTTTCGAGTATTCATCTTTTTACTTTGGTAATGTCCATGTGGTTATTGTTGCTTCAGGTGTGTAGGATGATGCCCATTAGTATTCATCTTTTTTTTTTTTTTTTTAAGATACAAGAATACTTTTTTCAGTGTAATCATTGGATGACTCTCTTCTTTTGGTTTTTATTTTTTTCTCACCCCAGACTTCATTGCATCTCTTATGATTCATGCTTAGCAAAATTAAAAACCAGCAAAGCTATTGGCTGTACTGGTGAGAGTACCTCCTGGCTGTCGCTTAGATGGAACATGTCTTTCCCTGGCCACTTCCAATTCCAGTACCATGCTGCAGTGTGTATAACCAAAGTTTGTCAGCCATACGGCATCTGTTCATGATGCACGTGAAATAAGCTCGAGATGAGGTGACTGCCTCCATACAAGCACAGATTCTGAAGTTCTAGTGTTTGCAGTAGAGAGTTATTGATTTGGGACTGCAGATTATCTTCAGGTAGGTGTTTCTGCTAGGTTGGGAGAAAGGATTTTAGGGAAGAAGGGATGAGAATATGTGGTTGTACAGAAGCAGCCTGCTGTTACCTGTGTGTGGTCTCAGAGCAAATGCAAATGAAGATTATGCATTATTATCAGTATTATCTTGGATTATCAGTTTAGCTTTCTCCACAGCTAAAACTCTTGTTTCTAAGGGTTTAAGCAAGAAGGGAGAAAAAGCATGTGGCTTCTGCACTCAGAGCAGGGGTATTCTCCTGGCTGTGTGCACAGCGTGCTTACAGTCGGGAGAGGCAGGGGGAGAGAGGGTACTGCTCAATCACATGATATTGCCTGTCTGGCAGGTGTCTGCAGTGTGAGTAGAGAAACCAACTGTTCACTATTTTGGGTGAATGAGGTTGGCTGTTACTGCAAGTGGCCCCACAAAGAAGTCCACGCATCTGTTGATAAGCAGTGCTCTGCATACTGGGTTCCTGAATGCTTATAGCTGCTTGCCGAAACAGTGAAGTTTCTGTCTGAGCTTTGAGATCGTAGGAAGAAAAATTTTGCCAAGAGCCTTGGTGGTTTTAATCTTTAGATGTTGGCTGTCAGGGTTTGTCTGCGCCTACAGAACCTCTCTGTTCTGATGCAAACACAGCCTTGGAATCTAGCAGTAAACTGATTTCTTTTTCTGCTCTACCGCTTGGTGCAGTGACCGAAACCTGGTAGAGAGGGATTGCAGTTGGGTCTCTTGTGAGGATTAAGCACCCCTTCCACTTGCTTGGGACGCCTCCCGTGTTACAGAATCTGCCTTCAGGTCCAGGGATTTCCTCTAATATGTTGGATAAAGCCAAGACACTCCAGCCTGCCTATGTCGGGATTGTGCCACTTGCAGAGACTGTGTCAAAGCAAGGGAAGAGCTGTTCAAGCACGTATCAGGATTCATACCACAGCTTACGAGAAGGTTAGCAGGCTCTGCTTTCTTTGTTATAGGCACTGTGTAATTCATTTGTGGGGGTTTCATTTTGGGTTTTTTTGGTGTTGTTGTGGGTTTTTTCCCCTCTTGCATATTGAATCTGCCTGTTTTTTATTTTGTGGGCAATAGTCCAGATTTTGGGTTTCCCACTGACTCCTGTGACCTCTTGTCCCTGAAGGTGCTCAAGCATGTCACTCGACCAGCCTTGAGCTCTGTATGTAGTGACTTGCAGTGCTGGGACCTTGAGACAATTCACTTGCATTTGGAAGTTTTGATTTTCAAAGTTAAAATTTCTTCCTCTCCCCTATGTCTGTAGGCCTCTTGTGAACAATGTTTTAAGGCTGTTTCATTACAGGTGTAAAGGCTTGTTCTGGAATGGCAGCTGCCTTGAAGAAGATAAGAGTATCATGTTTTAAGTTTCTGTATGTTCTTGTTTTGAGAATGTGCAAGGAGTGTGGTGTATATATCTAAATGTGATTTTGTTTTAGTTGGTGGTATTCTCCTGCAAATATGTGTGACTTTTTAATGAGGATTTAACAATTCTGAAAGATTATGTATACACAGAGAGGTCAGATTTCAGGGAGTGATATCTAGAAGGAAAGAAGAGGATCTGGAGGGATTGAAGAAGATCCAGTGATCCATTCATAGTGTGCAACATAATAAATATCAACAAACAGGAACTGGGAAGAGATTACAGGGAAGAATAGCAGAACATCACAAAAAGCCAATGGCAAGCAGCAAGGTTTATATTTTATCAGAAATACTGGATCTGTCTAGCTACAAGTGAAATTTTAGTAGGAACTTGCAGAAGGGAACAATGATCTGGAGTACAGTGGCCTCAGAATAAGGTGATGACTGATTTTAAGAGCGAGTAATGTCATCTGAAAGGAGGGGAAAATAACTTTCTGACATTTTGGACAGCAAAGTAAGATAAAGGGGGGGGGGTAGGCGTTGAGAACAAGAATCCAGCTAGAATAAGGCCATGTTTGTCATATAAAGATGGCCAGTGTGTGGAAGAGGATTTTAGCAGTTGCATTTAGAGGATTTTTCTCTGGTACGTAGTCTAGGCCTGCTGAAGCTGCCAAACAAAACTGTTAGGTTTCTGCCCCCAATTGTCACTCCCCCTAGCAAGCCTATTTAACATCTATCAAGAGCTAGCTTGTTGCTAACTTTAAAAAATATTACCATTTTTGTTGCATGTTTTCATTGGAATATTCTTTGTTGAAAAAGTATGGAAAAGGAAAGGAAAACTGCAGTCACCGTCCTCAAATTCAAGTTCAGGAGTTATAAATCCATTAGTACAGGCAGTGTTCCCAGATTTCTCTATCTGCTTTGGAGACACAGAGCTGCAGCATATCAATCTTCAGAGGAAAAAAACAACCCAAAATTTAAAAAAGCCAGAACTTGCATCTGTCCTGTATTTGCAAGCATTGATTTTCACAGAAGGTGAGCACTTTGCATTTGGGTGTGCCAGGATGCATCTTTCATCCAGTCACTAAATATCACAAGCTGTATGGCGGGATAACATGTACAACAAGGAAAAAGCAATTCTGTCTTACTTTAACCAATATAAAAAGGTTTGTTGCTGTCTCAAGCTGAACTGAATTAAGGCCATTGAATTCGTGTATAATTCTGGTTATTGGAAAAGCTGTGTTGACTCTGCAAAGTCCAGCAATACCATCAGCCTGCCCCATGGCTAATTCGTGATGCTCTAATATCATATGTGATGAGGAAAGCTGCTTTCCACCAGCTACCAAATGAAGGTTAGGGAAGAGAAATAGATGCTGCCAGCTTCTTTCCTGTCAGATGAGGAAAATAATAACCCTTTAGCTTTGCTGCTGCTCCATTTGAGTCTCCTGCAGTCTCGGGATGCCTGTTGTACTTATGCTGTAGCATGCACTGTGTTTTGCGGAGCCAAATCTTACAGGCAGCAGAGGAACAGATGCACCCACGTGTAAACCCTTATGGAAGGCCAGAATTAACATTGAGCTGAAACTAATGACTGTTGTCTTAGATTTTGGTCCCTGTAAAAATGGGACAGCTTAGTTTTGTTGTCACCAAGACAGAGAATTCATGCATTTGTCTTCCTCACTCTTTACCACCTCTTAATAAAACTGGGCACATAAGGGCTGTCTGTGTTAATGCTGACAATGCTCATACCTCATAATTCTCTTAACAATTCTCATGGGAAGCAGCTATCTGGAATAGACTATGTCTTGCTTCCTGGTTTCTGGAAAACATATGTCTCCTAAATCTGATTTATTTCTTTTTTTGAATTAGGACTTGACATTGAAGTTTGGGAACTGGTGATCCTTTCTACACAGAAATGGGTTTGACATGCAGAAGTCAAAGAACTTAAGCTTGTATTTTTCAAAGTATGTGTTAGGGCAGTTATTTGCAAAATTCCTAAAATTCAGGAATCCATAAACGTGTTTTCTATTCAAGAATGCCTTGGAATGATTTAGTTTTCAAATACTAGAGCCCAGTTTGCAGTTCCTAGATCAGTTAGCACAACAGTATGGTAGCCCCTCATGAGAGATATGAAGAGGGCTTTGCAGAAAGCTACTCAAAACCCCGTTAGCATTCACGTGAGTTTAGCTTAGAATTAAGTACTTCCAAAACTAAATTCCAACTTTTCCACTTCTGTGCTGCATCTTTAATTTGTTGCTCTTAAACTAAACTCTTTTTTTTTTGGCAAGTCCTCCCTTCAAAAACATTCAGTGAGACTCAGGGCCTGACAGTGAAACTCACCTGTCTTTTTCCAAGATTTGTATCTCAGGGCCCAGACAGAGGAGCAAGTTCCTGCACGCCATCTGATCTGCACGAACTGTGGGCACATTCTTGGTCCACAGCAAATGGGAGGTAATTTGAGTTAGCTTAGCCTTTGATTAAACTATTAATATCTGTTCAGTACTTTGAAGAGATCAGGAGTCGTGCAAGTGCTGGTTAACATTTGGATTTCTTCAGGAGTAATCTAGACCTTATTGTCATTACACTTGCGGGCACCTGAAGGTCCAGCTGGCCCATGGCCGTACCTCATCGAGGAGGGGTCAGGAAACCTGCACATGTAGACTTGGAAGCTCTCAGTCCCAAGGAGATCCCCAGCAAGAGGGCAGCCCCTGTGCCCAAGGCATCTCACAGGAATGCAGGGTGACATTTTTCTGTAAAGGGTGATCTGTGTCTTCCTGCTTCAGAGTGGACCTGAAGTTGCTGTGGGAGATGCGTGAGCAATGCAAATGCATGGATAAACAGTGTCAGAAACCAGTCACAAAACACACAGATGCCTTTCTGAATTATGGCCTAATGCATCCCACTGTTTGGAATTATTTATGCAAATAGTGCTCTGACACATTAAAACACAGAAAATGCGTTGAACGTACAGGGAGCTGATGTGCTGGCATTTCTTATGGCAGATCCAGAGGCACACCAGACTCCCTGTAGCCTCTTGCTGCAACCACAGCCTGTGACTATGCTTAAAAGTAAGAGGTGCAGTGAAGGTAAGATTTATGTGAAGTGGCTTGAAGTTGACTGTCAATTTAAATTTATTTTTGCTTAATAGCCAGTGTGCCTCGTTTGACTGTGAGGACCAGAGGTGTTCCAGGGTGTTTGTTAACTCTGTGACCTGAGTGGGAAGCTTGGGGAAAGGGTTAACACTGAATGACCAGGGTTTTTGTAAGTCAGTTGTTATCAGTGGAAGAAAAGTCATAGCATTATCTCTGGAGCTGAATTCACATGTTTTTTCAGTCCTGATGCTCTAATGTGTTTTTGGTTTTTTTGGATATGACATGTTTTCCCCTCTTGCAGTTTACTGAACTATTCCTGTCAGTGTAATGATCCCCAGCTGTTGCTTTAGCCCTAGCTATTTTCATGCTGGGAATGGGAAGAGGAGGAGGAGAGGGACAGAGGCTAACTTGTTTACCACACTATGATCTACTTAATTTGTCAAAAATGGCTATTACAGTGCTTTCTGTAAAGTAATACTAAAAGGAAAGAGTTGCAGACTTGGACCTGCGAGAGCAAGGAGATGTAAGGACTCAACACACGAAGAAAACAAAAAAGAATAGAAACTGGGTGTGGTGTGATGAGTACAGCTGTCAGTAGCATTTATGCAGACAATGCTTTGAACTAGTAATGATACCAAGTAAAATTTCCAGTAAGTGCTTTCTTGCCCTGTCAACTGAATTTTCTTCACAGTTGAACTGAGCTTCATATTCAGTGGCAGTGGTGCTGAGGTACTGATAATGCCAGCAACTAAAGCTTCAAAACACTTGTGTGGCTTTCAGATTATTGATTTTTTCATAATTATCTGTTGTTTCTTTTTTCAAGAAAACATCTCTATTTATACTTTTAAACAGCAAATGACTGATGCTTAGACTTCCCAGGAGCTGTTGAAAAGCAGATGCTTTTTTTGAAAACGGAACTATGATATTTAAACTCAAACTGCTTTCTTTGCATCCAGAAACAACTTCTGGAGTCCTTGCCCAAAGATGAGGGTCAGTGACAGGAGTGGGTTTTCCTTCTGTTTTCGGATCCACCTCAGGCTGCCTCTGTAAATCTTATCTTGGTGGTTTTATCATCCACAAGATCTGTCAGTAGTCACCTCCAGTTTTTCATCGTGCTGTCACACCTGCAAGTCATTGATCAACAACTTAGTGAATATCTATACCAAAAATAAGTGCCCGCTTAGATCTTTCATTTCGTGCCCCAACTCCCATATCTCCAGTCTTTGCTGAGCATTGAATTACTGATTTTGTCACCTGCTGCATCAATAAATTTCAGTCCAAAATGCAAAAGCAGCACATTTTTTGGCAAGAACCTCTGCAACCTATGGTAGAAAATGGGATATGACTCCTGATGGGCTTAGGTTTATCAAATTAAGGTGTGTAGTGAGCCTGTGGGGCAAATTGTGCTGCTTTTTCTTGCAGGAGGCTCTGCAGGATACATAATCTGCCCAAGGGCATTAACATGGAGCAGAATTCATAGTTTCTTTCTTTTACTTGGGGTAGTAAAAGTAGATACAATGTTTTCCCCTGGTATTATGTAATATTTACTAACCCGGTATCTCTCCAAACTAAGAGCAGACCTGCAGTAGCTGAAATACGTTGCAGTATGGTGTTTGCTAAGAAGAACTACAAAATGTTTTTTGCTCATCAGTGTATTCAGGAGAGATGAGATGGGTAGTAAAACTGTGCAGGTGATCTTCTGTCAGAGTTTATTGTACATATAATATAATCAACATTCTTTCAAGTGAACAAAGATTTGAACTTTCCAGCCTGCAGTTCTGCCATCTAAAGTTACATTGGCCTGATGCAGCTAATAAGAAATGTGAAAGAAGTTGATGACAAGGAAGAGGATATATTGCTTTGGGACTTAAATTCTTTGCAAAATTGACAGTGAAAATGCAGGCTTTCTAGACAATCTTATTTTAAAACTGGCTTTCAGAAATAAACTGTAGAAATAAGCTGTAGAGAAAACCTTTTGTAAAAAGATAGTTTTTTTGAAAGTTTTCAGTGGAAGTGCCTGTGATGGACTTTTCTCCATCATAGGGACAGGAATCATATGTTGCAGTCATGCTTATAAAGACCTCATTCTGTGGTCTCTGTCCCCAAAGGCGGCTCAAAGGCCTGTCGCCATTCTGAGGGTATTTCCCATAACAACTCTGCTGTACCAGCTGACACATCAACATCTTTTTGGTAACCTTCCTCACTCAAAAACGCTTGTCAGGCACAAACATTGTGCTGCCCAGCTGGGTTGCAGAGGGCAGAGCTGAGTGGTGCTCTCTGGGTGACAGAAGGAAGAGATCCACTTTTGACTTTATCTGTATGGAGTTTCTGTAGCTTCCTGCTGCTCCATGTTTCTCTAGTAGTAAGTGTATGGAGACTATAGCTGTGTTTTTTGTAGGAACGGAATGTGGCAGGAGGTGTGTTCTTTGGTTACACACCTCTGCAAATTTCACAGCAGTGCCGGAAGCCAGAATACAAACCAGAAACTCCCTTTGCGTAATTTGATCAGTATTACAAGCAACATGTAACCTGTCCCTGCAAATAGTTGTGTATTTTGTTTCTTATTTTGGTGGATGTTCTTTTTAATCACTTTCACTTTCCTAAGCATTCATGCCTCTGTCTGTGTTACACTTAGGTGTGAAGGTCCTTATAAGCCTGCCTGCAGCCCTTTTCCACACTCTGATGTCAAATTCTCCCTCTTCAGAAGCAGAAGACGACATTTTAGAAGTAGATGCTAAACTAATAGTACCTTTGTGTCTCCCTGAAAGACTCTTTTACTGCTGCTAATAATATCTGTCACATTGACCGCAGGCAGCGTGGAGCGAGGATTGTATCTTCAGGACTGACATGTGACGGTGAATCTTAACTACGGCTGCAAACGCTGTCCCCCGCAGCCAGCTCCCTGCCTCATTGCTGGAGGGAGCGACAGAAGGAAATGTGTCTGCCCTTCACTTGCTTTTGTTCAGGATATGAGTGAAAGCCCACCTCCATTACCAGCTGGAGAAAATCTTGAAGTGTGTGTAATCTGCTGCTGCTGGCAGTCCCCTCTGTGCCCTTCAGCAGAGGACTGAGCCAGCAGTAACATTCTAAACATCTGCAGAATTTATCCACCAGTCTGAAGTCAGTGGTCATGCAGGCCATTCTGGACTGCTGGGTTTTTTTGGTTTGCTGATTGACCTGTTATACAGAATTATATTAGTTAAATATTTGTAGCTATGATAGCACATTAAGCTTCATAGCTCGAATTGTTCAATGCTGTGGATCTTCCCTCATGGAAAAAACCACAGTAGTCAGTCCTGGAGATGTGTAGTCCAGGGTTTTTTTGAAAGAAAGTAAATATCCATCGAGAAAGAAGGTAACAAACAGTAGATAGATGTCGTAACATCACGGTGCAAAGATTCTGAGGAGCTTTGATGTGCTTTTTATGTGTAGTGCAAATTCTGGGGATCAGCTTCTGCATTGGGCTGCGGTGGAGGAACTGATTTCTAATGCAGAGTGATATGATGGCCACAGCTGAATCTTGCAACTTTTTTACAAGTAGCAACAGAATTCTAATAGAATTTGTACTTAAACCGTAAAGGAGGTGTCAGATTGTTGGAGTACAGAGGCCAGGATCTTTATTTGAACCTCAGATGCCATGACTGTGGCCTGTGTTCTTTGCAGAGAAAACAGCAAAGTTGTTTTTAACTACCATGAATTAAAGAAATATGGTAATTCCTTGTAGTATCCACCTGAAATTCTTGCTAAGAGAGAATGCTGGGGCTTGGAGAGAAGCTGACAAGAGGAATGCTAACTAGATAGGGAATGCTCTGAGTCTTCGTTTTGCATGTAATATGCACCTTGGACAAAACCACTTTTGTTTCATGTCCCACGAAATAACTGTCAGCACAATGAACTGGCTGAAGCTGGGAGATGCTCAAGCTAGCTAATTTGAAATTATAAGGCCCAGCTTTCTGAGTTCCCTATATAACTAGTTAATTATTTCTTCTAAAGAACTGCTGGTTTTGTATTTAAATTTGCATACTTCTAAGTAATTTTTTCTACTACTTGTGGAAAAACATTTGCTCTCATTTGCATTTGGTTTCAGTAAGCCAAAGATCTTTAGGTGGTTTTAAATCTGAAATGGTCTTGGAAATACAGAATTATTCCATGTTTTAGTGGAAAACCCCAAAACACAGCTCATATGTCGAGGTGTCCCAGCTGTTGCCACAGAAATTCTGTGGTGTTTTGACCATTATATGATTCCTGTGAGGGGAACTTTTAACCTCTATCTGTAGAGGGTGCCCTGTGGCAGAAGGAAGGCTGAGTCACTGGGCCAAAACCAGTGTCTCAGAAATGTTTGAGGAAGTTTGTGACCTTGATCTATGAGGCTGTTTGTGCACAGGAGCACTCTGCTGTAGCAGAAATTGAAGTATGGGAGGTGACCTATGAAGGAAAAATATTCAACCATGTCTCTTTTGCTGCAAGAGGCATAAAAAGATTTCCTCGTCAATTTTAGTGGTATAAACACTAAATCATGTGTTTTATGGATATGTCTGGGCATTGTCTCAGTGCTTGATTTTCTTTCTTGTTAGAAAGCCACAAAAATGCATCCCAAAAACGCATTCCAAAACTCAGAATTTTAAATACAATGAAAAATTGTTCAGATTCTGATGTACCTCGATATGTTTGGTTTTTTTCTTCTGTATAGTTTTTCAGAAAAAAATATAAACAACTCCCATGTATCATCTTTAAGGAAAATGATCTGGCTGGAGCTCTTTCTTCTTATAGGCAGAGATACCTCTATCTTTCCAAGAAAAAAAATGAAAATAGTTTGAACTTGTGTTTCCCTTGTGTAGCTTGCCTTTTGTACTGTCACCTTAGTAGACAGCTGTAGATCTAATTGTCAGGATATATCTACCCATTCCTCCTTCTTTCTTCATTCGTCCCCATCTGCCATGTCATATTAAATTATGGGGGAGAATTTCTTTCTAGGGTCTTCTTTGCAAGGTGGTTAAGGGCAATGTTAGTTCCTCCTTGTTCATTGTTTCATGGAAAAATACAAATCACTATAGACTGTGAGTCAAGTTTACACAGAGAGTTGGGAAATTCTCTCTGTTTTTCCTTCCTCAAGGCTTCTCTTCCAGCTATAAATAGTAACAATGGATATATAGATGGCATCAACAAGTACTGATTACAGTTAATATTTACTGTACTATGATACCAGTTGGTCAATTTTAGGTAGACCTTTCCACCTAGGTATTTTGTTACAGGTCATCTTGTTGGATCATGCATGGTAGCCAGATTCCGTAGATATGGATATGTGCCTAGTTACTCACATGCTTAGTTTTCACCTAACCAGCACTACTGAGACAAAATGATTTTATAAGAATCAGTACCCTGCACAGAAAGCAAACCAACTTTTCCTGCTGACTAGCTTGTAGTGCCTTTTTACATGTTGCATATCTTACTAAATATCCCGTGTTACGTGTATTTCAGGTGAATTTCTTAAAGTTGTAACAGTTTCAGCAAGTGCTGAGATGCATTATAGGTGTACCAAGATTTTATGGTTAAGAGTAGGCTTTTATGTGTTCAATAGAAACACTTATGTACTAATAGTAACAAACGTATGTGATTTTGAAATTTTAGTATCCAGTAAGACAAAATTGGCTTTGCATTAAAAAGTAGCAGTGAATAAAATGGCATTAACTCCTCCTGAATCTTACATGTTTAATGAAAATGGCAGAAGTTAAGTCATGAAGGAAGAAGGTAAAGGTAAATGCTGTAAAATGCACAGCAACTGCTAGTCTTAATTATAAATATATATGAAAAGAATCATCCAAAGTTCAGCATAACTTTCATGGTAATAATCAAGTTTGCTTTTATTTGGAGTCATACACATGAGTAGCTCTTGTGAAATAAGCACGTTCAATTGTGTGCAGTATTGAGACTGAATCTCAGAAGTAAAGAAGTAAACTTCTAAGGCTCATCCTCTGGGATCTGCACATTTTACCACCAAAGCCAATGCTGACTTGAGCCTTGGAGACTCCACTAACAGGAGTAACTGTTCTGTCCTGTCTGGAGCTTAGATCATATTATGTCTTGGTACTTGAAAGGAGCTACTGATTTTGTTTGTTTCATAGTGCTGTGTCCTAACAAAACTAAAATTGCTGTAAATGCTAGTTTTATCTTCTAAATACAGTTTTTAATTAACATTAATGTGATTTCTGCATTTATCAAATTTGGTATTAAGCCTCAAAAATGACCTGCTGAGGTAGCTTGTTGTTCTGTGTCTGTCTGAGCCAGCTACCTTGTGGTAATATGAGGATGGAAATAGATCCTTTTACTTTTGACTGTGTGCTTCTGATTTCATATTCTTTGGGGACCACTTTCCTCTGTAGGTTGGGACTTTTGAATCTGCTGAATTAACTGTATCAAAGAATCTGTATTTGTCTGTCTCCACTAAAGAACTACTTAATGCCTCATGACGTTGACTCATTAAAAGATAATACAGTATTCCATCATCCTTTGAAAACATCTTTTTAAATTTTTCCTATTTCATATTTCTCTTCCAGTGGCATCTCCCAACAATAAAGGACTATTGCCCTGAACCTGGTTTTTTTTGTTTCTAGCCAAAACTAGTCTTCTGGAACACATTCATATAGGCAATCAACAGGCATGTGTAAGCTGCATGCCGTGTCAATGATTTTATATGACCCAAGAATATTTTGAGCATTAGGCCCTTTGAAGAGTGTGATTTTATCAAGAAACAAGCCCTTCTTGTTCTGAGAGTCAGTTAATTTTCTCATTTCCTTGTCTTTTTGTGTTCTTAATTGACCAGTCACTACTTTTTCTGTACTTTTCAGCTGCTTTTAAAAGCTTCTGGGCATTTGTGAGCCTGAAGGCTTTTAGAAGTGCTGGATGGAAAAAAACAATTCTGGTGTGATATGACCCAGTCTGCATCCTTGGATTATTGCTAGCACATACACTGTGAAGTATTTTGAAAGTTTTTGCTTTGGAGGTGAAGAAACTGTCCTGTTTTTTAAGAATCACTTGATAGAGAGTTTAGGTCTACATCAGGCAGAATCATACTCCTGTTCTCATCTGTACAACAGTTTAATGCTTTCATAAGCTTCCTAAGAGGATAAGAAATAAGAGGTGGTTATGAAAAAAGTTTCAAGTCCTCTATACAAGAAGTGCCTTTGATGCAGCTGTGTGGCTTTCTTGATTAAACCTCTTTGGCTTTGTTCCCAGAATCATCTCTGTTGGACAAGCACAGCTGGGTAAGGAGTTTTCATTGTTCCCTGGACTGGTACGAGACACCTTTCCATCTCACCATGTTGCAGCAGGACGTGCTGATTTCTGCAGGGCTGCAAAGAAAACCACTTTTATCACTCTCAGAACCTGCAGCAGGGAGCTGCTCCTGATCCCGGTTTTGTTTCCTGTTCAGGATATGCTTCACAGAACTCCTCTTTGGTTGTATGGAGAGTGGTCCCAATCCTACTTCCCACAGAGGGAAGACCACAGCATGAATATAAATAAGTGGCTTTTGCCTCTAGTGTGAAAGGTTCTCGTAACAGTTGAAGAGACCAAACCAAATTTTCTTTCTATTCTTTACCCTCCCAAACTCCATTTTCTCCATAGCATGGTTGCTAAGGAAGAGCGGAGGAAGCTGCCTGCATTTTAATAGCAGCCGCTGTTGCTTCAGTAGAGAAAAGAGGTAGTGGAATGTGAGATAGTCTCAAATAGTAAAGAAATAAACTTCTGCTTAACTCTCCCTTTGCGCAGGCTTGCTTCAAGCTATTCTTTAAAATGCATTGAGTTGAACAGAACCGTATGGCTGCTGCTCCCAACAACAGTGGATGCTTGCAAATTGTGAGGATCAACAGTATATCTGCTGCTTCTCCTTCACCCCACAGAGGGACATGAATTTTTGGCATCCGCTTCCCAGGGTAGCAAACTGTCATATAATCCCTGCAGTTTGGGTGTCATTTACAGTCTGCTTCACTTAAATGCTTCTCTGTTAACTGCACAGTCTGCTTAAATGCAAAGCCAGCATGTATTCCCCATCAGCAGTTAGTGGATTAAAATGCTGTTAGGCTCAGAAAATTGCCTTTAAAAAAGGCCCAAAAAGTTAGCTTTTCTTTGTTGGCAACACCCATTCTAGCACATTCTGTGTAGTGTGGGGTGTGTTGTCAACAGCACCAGAAAAATGCAGCTCTACAACAGAAAAAGTAATCCACCTCAGCAATTTAAGTTATTGACAATTAATTTTGGCCATTGTATACTCACTCACTGATCATAAACTATCACAGCTGATTTTTTCTTATAGCTTCTTGTGGACTCTACAAGTACTTTGGTACACTAACAGCCCTTTGCTGCTTTTTTACAGAAAGGTGATGCCACTGGAGTTTTACAGATGCTGCCCTTGCTGGTGAATCTAATCTGGCTTCCTGTTGAAGCATGAAAAATCTAATGCAAGTCAACATTTGTTTTGTAAGCTGGCACAGCTGAAAAATGCTCAGAGACCATTTTTTGGTGTGAGGGAGAGGTTTTCTTACCCCTCTCCAAGGGACTGAATTCAGTAGGCTATAGCTTCCACAGAAAACAACAGCTGGTGTGCTACATATTCAAAAGCTGAATTTGGCATTTGCTTCTGGTCAAATGTGACTATTTAATCAGAAAGTAGGAAAAAAATTCTCTTCTTAGTGTAATTAGAAGGGCTGCTGGCCGAGTGGTAATGGAAAGGTGGCTTCATCCTTCAAAGCAGTAGTTACATGGCACCATGATATTTGAGTTAGAGGCCCCAGTTCTGCACAAACAGCTGTGCCAATATTGTTCAGCAAATACCTTGTGTCATCAAAGTTGTCTTTATATTGTTGCATGTTATGATTAAATTGGTTGCATGCACGCCATTGCATATGGCTTTAAACACGTTGGACTGAAAAACTGGAAAGTATGTGTGGGCTGCAAATGGTGGCTTTGTGCCACATCTCCTTAGTCCATGGTCTCTGACCCTCAGAAAGTAAACCTAGTCAGACCTGCTCAGTGCTAGGCCAGTGAAAATTCTCCTGAAATACTTTTGTCACTACAGAAAGGCAGAGGTGTTGAGCTAACTGTCAAGTTCCCATCCCAGCTTGTGCTGTATTGGTGCTTTCTTGTGAATTAACAGGATGCTGTAGCCGCTCAGTGCTTTCAAAATGGGCTCTGCAGAGGTGCTGAACAATTTACAAATAAATGACTGTGAGCCCTTATGAGCTTTAAATTGCTTTTTACTGCTTTTACTTATGCTTGCACTTTCCTCAGCTTAGATAATGATGTTAGGCTAATTTCACTTGTTCTTCGGTAGTTTCTCTTCCTGATCACGTGGTTTATTGATTGGACTGCAAGGATAAATTCTTCTGTCAGGCAGACTGCTTTCACTGAATTTACAAAACTGATAAATCACGTCTGTGAGCAATACAGCCTTTCTTATTAATATGCAGTTTATGTCTTGCACTCTCCCATTTTGCATGGGTATCCCAGCTCAAATTCCAGGGAGTTCTGCCTCCCTCAGTCCCTCTATAGGGTTTCATTTGGCTCTAGCAGCCTTCTTTCCTTCCTGCTCTGCACTGCTGCTCATGCTGTCCCAGTTGCAATCCACCATATGGCTGTGCTTAATCATTACCTTGGTTGGGTGACCTTAAGTATTGCCTGGGATTCCTTAGCAGGAAAGGTTTTGTAGAAATGTGAGCACAGACAGTAAGTCTGTATTCGGTATAACATGCACAAGGTCTCACCACAAACTGTAGTTCACAGCCCTGTGCTTCTTCTCTCTAGTTTTCAAAAAACAGGAAATGCAGAATATTTTTATAATTTATTGTCACAAACCTGTCCTGGTATGTGAGACAGTTTTTGAAAAGAGATTTTAATTTTATTTTTCTCTGTTGAAATGCTGAGATGCAGAATCTGCAGTCTAGGTTCTGCAGTAGTTCTAGTCACACTACTAAATGGAGTGAGGTTTAGAAATAGAAGGGCTTTCAGATATCTATGTCTAAGGGCAGGCATGCTGCTGCAGATTTAGGTGATGAACTGCGAAAAACAACTTAGCTCATCGTAAGTATTTTGTTCTTGCTTCTGCTTACTACTTATGTACCCCTGAACTACCACCAGAGTTGTAGCTGCCCTGAAAGTGCCTATGGGTGCAGGCTCTGTATATTAATGATGTGCTGTTGAATCTGAGCTGCCACCAGCCGTGAGTAGCTGGTCCTGGAATACGCCTGTGGCTGTTGAGAAAGTTTTATGCTAAGATGAACAATAAATAATCGTGACATGCTGTATTTTACTAACTCTGTTGACAGTAGCTGTATCACAATATTATTTGTCATTTAATACATCTCCCACCACCACAGTTCTCTACTCCTCTAAAACTGCTGGCAGTGGTCCTCTATCCTAGCTCCCAGATTTCTCTGGAATGTTTTACTAATTCTTGGAACAGTTAATTCGTGATATAAAAACATTGTTCAAGATTTAATTGGGGACGTTTCATACTTGTGAAATAAATAAATTATGCCCAGTTTTGAGTGGGAAAATCTGACAAGCATACAAATCCCACAAAATATTGCAGATAGTAGAAGGGTACCAGTTTGGAACTTATTTTCTAGCCAGCAGTTATGCACTGCCCTTTATATTATCTGATTTATTCTTAATTTGAAAATTAATTTACAGGTTAAGTACAGGGCTAAAGGAAACAGAGGATTGTCCATTAGTGACTGAAAGACTTACACTTCAGTCTGTCTTAGAGTAGCTTTGAATTTCTCTGGTCATTCTAGACCTTTGGCTGAGCTCCATGTACAACAGCCTTGGATTGGTGCTTGGGACATCTGTTAGTCTATATATAGGATTCACACACTTGCACATGTAAACAGGTGATCTCCTAAATATATGAAATGGCATTGGGAACTCCAAGTACTTAAGCCAAAATGTATTCAGGAGTGAACTGAAATAATCCTTTTTGCCCTCCTCCCTGCCACAAAAATAAGCTGTATTGGGGGAAAAAAAGTACTTTATGGCAATTATAACTTGTGCTTAATACATATTTATATACATTCATAAATCCCAGGAATTACTTAGTCTTATAAAAAGGGTCTTGAAAATGACTTTTTTTCTATTCTCCAGTTTAGTTCTCTTGACAGTTTCTTTCTGTGAAGGGACATAGGGTTTAAAAATAAAAGGTGCATATAATGGGGAGAGAAAACGGGTAGTAGATTGTAACTAATAAAGAAATACGATATATTTAGAAAATTCCTAAGGGAGGCTGCAGTTATCAGGGGAATTTTAAGTCATTTGATGAAGTCTCTAGTAGTCTGACTGAGATTAATTTCTTATAAATCTGGGAACAGCAGGGAGACTTCAGAAGAGCGAAAGACCAATAACATTTTGCATCACTGCTGACAAAGGGTGAGTGAGTAAAGAGTGGCTCATCTGCTATCAGTTCCAGGAAAAAAAACTATGGAAAATTTGATAAAGAATTTAGGTGGTATAAGAATAGCAGTATCATCACACTGATCAGCTTTTCGGTTTGTGAAAACAGGTCTGCTCAAATGTGATTTTGTCATTTGGATTAGTGAAATTTGGTTGCTAGGGGTTTTGTCTGGGTGCAACAGATTTTTATAACATCTCTAACTTAGTAGTGTGGTATATTGTGGTGTATTTTGGTTTTAAGAAGTATATTTGAATTTAATGAAGTACTGCTTAATTGGATTAAGAACTGGTTGTAATCATAGAAAGCAGAAAAGCGTTTCTGGTTGAGATCGGCCTGGTGCAGTCTGGAAACACATGCAAGAGATTGTAACAGTGTGGACAGAACAAATACTAGTGGAGGAATAAATAATGACATTTAAAAAAAGGTTTAGATCATTTAAGCCAACTGGGACAGTGGAGCAAAATGCGCATTAATACAGATGACAATACCGGTGTGCACCCAGGAGCAAAAAATGCCCGTCACACCTGTGTGGGGGAGTTTTTTGCTGAAAATCCCTGACTGGGAGGTGAAAGGTAAAAAGTAGGCGTAGTTATAAATGTGAGGGAAGGTAGATGGTCGTAGCAAGTGGCAGAAAAGGCTAACATGCGTTACTCGATGTGTAAATAGGAAGACATGAGTAATAATAAGATTATCTGCACTTAATGCTGGGAAGATGGACCTGATGCTGTAGGTCTGTGCCTTGTCTGTATACATTTAGTAACATGTGCTAATTTAGGGTATGGATATGAGTCCTTAAACGGCTCAGTAGTAGAAGTAATGCCATGCAGTGAGAGATTTAATGGGCAGAAATCTTAGTGGCAGTGTGCTGTTGGAAGGACGAAGTCTAATTCCCACCTTCAGTGCTGGCGAATACCTGGTGTCCTGGTTGTTCCACTACAACTCCTGGCTATGTGGTCATCCTCGTCAACTTACAAACACAAAAACTGGTGCCTGTTTTGACTGGGCTCTGGTCGCTGTCTTGTCAGCGAGTCCAGCCACCAGTCATGAGGACATGAGAGGGGATGGGGGGAGTGAGACATTTGACACTGTCTCAGCAAGGTGTTAGATCAAGCGCTTCTGTAGATTTGGGGTTTGATAACCTCAAAAGGAATCCAACAAATGAGAAGCCCTGTGAGCAGGCTGGCTGTGAGCTGTGCTAGCCCTCACGCTAGCACAGAAGTAGGAGTGCGATCTCATGCTGGGTGGGAGGAAGAGTCTGGACCTACCACTTCTGTTTGTAGTTTCACAGCCAAACGAAGGGCCTGTTCCTTCCCCTCTGTGTTCCCTCCTCCTCCTTCTGGCTCTTGGCTGATCCCACACATAATTACCATGGTGCTCTGTACATCCTCCTCCCCTCTCTCACTTCCATGTACTAAAAGAAAGTAGTTTTCTGCCCAGGGTCCATATAGTAAGAAATCATAGTTTGTCTTAAGAAACAGAAGAGAGGTGAGTTGTTTGCACACTGTGCACAGAGGTACTTCCACAGGTAGGAGGTACTTTTCTCACTGTCATAAACAGTTTCAAAGAAAGGGACATCCAAGAGTCAATGGAAGTGGAAGCCAGACAAATCCAAGAAGAAAATTAAGTGTGTGTTTAAGTGAGGATGATTAGGTGCTATGGAAACAACCATAGGAAGGAAGAGATGGATCTCTTTTTTAATACATGTGAAGACCAGAACCCTTATTGGAAGATGTATCTTACTCAAATGCAAACTGCAAATAGGAGGTTGAAAGAAACAGGTAAAATGTGATGATGTCTGTAAATAGACAAAGTGGCATCTTCTTAAATTTTTTGATCTCTGCTTTAGGGATTGTGCAGTATAAATTTGGATATAATGTATGGAATTAATGTACTGGACATGCAAAGTACTTAAGAAAGGAGGCATAAGGGTTATAATGGGATTGCGTAGTTAGACTGTAGAACAGTTTTGCTCTGTAGTGGTTTCACTGCATTCGTGTGGACTTTCATTGTGTGGACTATATGAAAGGCATAAGCTTGACAGAGAAATTCAAATTAAAACAGGGGAGATGAGATGCCTTGCCATTCCTTTTATAATATTTTATGTGGAGTATACTTAGTAGTTTGGGCTTGATTGCAAATGGGATTCAGTGATACTCAGGTTGTCCTAATTTGAATCATGTATGTGTCTACACATTCATGTGAATTTTTTCCTCAATTTTGAAAGGTTGCTTTCATATGGAAGCTGTCTTTGACTGTAAGAAAAATCTAGAATGTTGCTTTGATTGTATAGTTTAAAGGGAAACTGCTGTTATAATCTAAATGTTGAAATTATGACTATTCCAGGGATTTGCACTAGAAAAAACCCCAGCTAATTGCATTTCACACAGGTCATGAATATGTTGAATATGCTAAAATAAATAGAAAAAATTCTAGTGATAAGGGGATTCCTTTTGCAGTGGAAGGACACTTCTAGATGTATCTGTGGTATTTCACTTTCACAAGATGTTTCTGAAGGTGAATTTCTGAGCTAAGGAAGGAAATCAGCCTTGTAATTTAGAGTAACGACCAACAATTTTGACATATCGTTTAATCTGCACATAGTAATTAGAGTTTTCAGGAGTCATTAGCAGCTGGGGTGTCACTCTGTGTTTATTGGAGGACTGTCAGCTGGTGTTTCTCTTTGTTTGTTTTTTAATATTAATGGTTTGGAAAGCAGTTGGTGCTCTAGAAAGAACTGAGAAACAGGCCTGGCTTTGTGGATTTTTATCACCCTGCCAAGACCCTGCGCAACTTCCTCTCCCCCTGGCTGCAGCAGCCTACGGAAACCTGACTGCTGGGGGCCACTTCTGCAATTGCAGCAGGGCAGGGCAGCAGGGTGGGAGGGGGGTCTTCTGCTGCTCACCAGTGCCTTGGCATCCAGAGAAGAAAACAAGATGCATTTGAAAATGTCTCTTCAGTTGTTTCTTGCACTGATGGGTTTCCTTCTCTCCCCTTTCTCTGCTGTCGTGCAGTGCTGCAGTTGAAGCTCCAGCAGCGACGCACGCGGGAGGAGCTGGTGAGCCAAGGGATCATGCCGCGTAAGTACCACTTCAGTTCTTTGCCCTGGTGTTTTTATGCATGTTTTTTGGTGGAGAGTGGTTTCCCATATGATTCGGAAGATCAGGTTCTCTGCTTCTGCATGGAAAACATCGTATGTGAGAGCCCCACCCTGTCCCACCCAGCCTGGTCCTTCTGAAGTCTTGGTGCCACCTCCGATACTGAGGAAGAGGGTAATGGCTGCAAGTGCAACTGTACTGCGAAACGAGGCTTGCATTTCATCACAATGCACAGTCTTCTGGGGAACATGCTATGTTAGAAGTGCCTTATATACTTGACTCCTGCCGGTAATCACTCTTCTAACAGGCTTCCTGCCTCTGCACTTTCTATTCTTACAGCGTGTCAGCTCCCCAGACCTCTGAGGCACTTGTAACTTTGTGTGTACATATTCCATAAACCGACCAAAACCAGGCAGTGTGTGCAAGGTGTTAACCAACAAGGGGCCCTCTTTTATGTTTGTAGCTAGAAAACAGCTGGGAAGAGCCCTGTGGGCATCAGCCAGTGCCCTTCTTGCAGGGGAAGGCAAAATCTGTGGAGGTAGAGAATGCTTACTTTTCTGGGTAAACAGAGAGGATCTACCGTAAAGCCAAGCTTTCACTGTCAGATTAGCGTTGGAGAAGGTATTTTTCTGTTTTGTTCTCCTCCTTCCCCCAAAAATGCAGAAAAGGTATCTGACAAATAGTTTTGTCATGCTTTGGTACCTCTGAACTAGATGACTTATAGGTAACAATTTGAAGCAAGACCGCACAGCAAATGTTTTATTTTTGAGGTCCTCTCAGTTTCACACAACAGCTGTAGTAAAAGGCAGTGGATCAGGTATGTATTTTCTTCTTTCAAAAGCTTTCCTGCTTCCCTGTTTCAGAAGCTTTAATTGAAGATGGTGTAGTAATGAGGATTTTCTCACTTCTTCTGTTTCTGGGATGCATGCTGTAATATGACACAGTGGTGTGACTTAGACTTTGCTGAGGGCTGAAGGTTAGACTGTCAGCTCTTGCTCTGAATGAAGAAAACCTGTCAGCAGCACTCTGTCAGCTGAAGTGGCTTGCTGGATGGCAGTAATGTTCTCAGGAGGTTTCTGGGGCCCCTGCTTAAAATTATGTTACCAAAGCAAAAAGAACAGATTGTCCTGTCTGGATATATTGTGTCTGTTGTCTATTTTTTAACCTGGGGAGCTTGTATACAAGCTTCTCCAGAATACACTTACCTGCTTTTGGATGAAAGACTAGTGTCCCAGTGACTGGGCCTTTTTACTAATATTTCTCAGAAGAAAATGTTCCTGACTTCTTTGTGGTCTCCAGCTTTAGGTGGATATGTATGCAAATACTTTATTAACTCATGTTCAGTACTGGCTTTCTTCAAAGTGTGGCTGGCCAAACTTGTGATTCCTGAGAGGGGTCTGTTTTACAGGCCTTTTGAAAATGAGGCCCTTGCAAGTAATTCAAGTAAGGCATCCAGAATAATTAGTGAGTCTTAAATTTGCTTAAAACATAGCCTAAATTACTAGTCTTTGCAGATTTGTGCCCTTCAATGCTTCATTTATATCTCTTACATGTGAGTTTTGTGACAGACCAAAGAAAAACACTCACTGAAATATCGTGAAAATACTGGCAGCACATGAAAAGGTCCTTTCTGCAATGGAGAAAACCCACTTTAGCACATCTGTTCTAAACATTATTTGAAATTAGTTCCTCCCAGGTAATGGTATCGTTTACCTGCCAACTGGAAATAACCACACATAGGGAAATGTTTAAAACATAATTTGCCTGGGCCATCTTTGAAGAGAAGATGAGATGTGAGATAAATTGTGATACTTAACACAAAAGTCCCATTTTTAACCTGAGAAGTACAGAGGATGACCAGGGACTGTGTTCCTCCAGAAGGCATCTCAGAGCCACAACAGCTTTACTTCTACTTTCAGGAGTTCCAGAACAGACATTTGTACTACTTCTAGGAATGTGCAAGTATCCTGTATTCTTTCTTCTCTCTGGCCTGAACCTCTTGTCTGTGAAAACATTTAGGTACTTAATCTTGTCCTGCTGTCATCTGCTACTGAACATGGCTAAGCTGGACTCGTGTGTCCCTCTTGGGTTTGTTAGCCAGGAACCAAGCCCCACACAGTCCTTTATGATGATTCAGCAAAAGTATAAAAGTTGGAATCCAGAGGACGGTTTGGTGCTGAACTAAAAGAGCTGGATTGCTCTTTCCATGTCAGATGCTAGTTGGCTTCTTTTCTTTCCTTTATTTTCCATCTAGAGTCTTAACACTCTTGAGAGAGCTGTGATGGCTGCGGTTCTATCTGCATTACAGCTTGTGTCAGGAATGTGCTTTTGAAATGAAGCTCCTGATTGCACCTGCCTACTGCACCTTGCTTTGCACCATAAAATGAAGTTTGAGAGCTGGATAAAATTGGAATGAAAGTAAAGTGGAAAATGTTCTGCCTAGAGCTAATATGCATTCAGCCCATGGGACCAGACTACAGCTTGTCTGGCACCACACCTCCAATTCACCTTCATATCCAGAGTGTGGATGTCACTTTCTCAGCATCAACTTTGTTTCTGTTTTGGTCTTACTGTGCTTTCCTACATGTTCATTTAGATTAGCCTGTGATACAGATCAGTTCCTGTATATCTTGAGGCAAACAGCCATGGAAAAATCCATGAGCCAAGTGTGGGAGAAGTGAAAGGTTTTGTTTTACATTACAAGCTATGTAGTGTGCAAACTCCCATTGGTACCTTTGGTTTTCCTGACTGAATCTAAACCCCATGTAAGATTTATTCTGCAAACTGGTGCCCTAAAAGAGAAATTTCATTTCAGGCTTCCATCAGCACAAGGTTTTTGGACACCGTAAATATGAGGAGTGGGAGATGACACATTTGTGTCACCTTAAAGTGAGAGTGAGAGTCATTCTGCTCCTGCTGTGCTTGTTCATAACAGAACTGGGAATTGCTTACTTTGTCCCATGTGGAATTTTGTTTATATGATAGAGTGGAAAGGCAAATGTTTCAACATTTTTTTACCAAGTACACTTAATCTCACTTAAATAACCTTCCCAACCCACCAGCCACCTACAGTAGGACTTTGCTCCACTGAAAGATTAGTGTATTGTAGCAAGAAATAAAGCATTTATAGGCAGTGAAAGAGGATTCTAAGTAATTTGGTTTTATGCTTCATTAATTCTTCTTGCTTTCTGTTACCACTTTGTGTAACCTTTTACTAGTAGCAGGATTCATTAGTTGAAGATTAAAATTCTCAATTGCTCTTAGAAAAAAATGTGGGAAGCAAGTCTTCACCTGCAGCTGACATACCTGTGATCTGAGCTAGAATGACTGTATCTTGAAAAAAGGAGAGCTGAGTTTTTCTATTTATTCAGGTTTTGGCCTATTTTCTAACAGTGCAAATAGACAAGCCTTTTTGCTATTTGCATTTTTTTGTAGCTATGCAGAGATGATTTTCATCTTCTTGTCCTCACAAAAATGCAAGTTAAACAAAATCTGCTATGTGTGCTCAACTCTTTCAACTCTGTTGTGCTGTAGAAGAACACTCAGATGCTGTCATTTTTTAGTGTCAAATTTAAAGGTTACGGCTATTGTAAGGTTTGTTTGGGGACTATTAAACACCCCATTTTTCACCCTTGAAGAGAATATTTGAAACAGTAGCTAACGCACATCTGAGTAGAAAGTTATGTGGAAAGTATCTTCAACTAAAACGGCAAAAATTTTTAGGGGAAAGACATTTGGCAAATGTAGCAATACTCTGTTATGCAAAATATGTGGCTCTTTTTCTCTTTTGCAAGATTTAAAGCTTCACATGCCCTTTGTTTTATCCATCAGGATTGTGATCTTTGGCTTCTGGCTGCAAACACAAAACACAGGCAAGAATTCAAGGTTGTCATGTGGCACAATCCTGCAGGAAAGCTGTTTTGACCATCACTTCTATCTAAGCAGGCGAAGCAGAAGTAGATAATTTCTGGGAATGTGCTTTGTGTTGCTCTGTAGTCGTGCTTTGTGAGTCTCTGAAAAATGTCACAGGCATCCTTTGAAAAGGGCATTGTGAGCACTGAAAGCTAGAAGGAGGGTGGCTGCTGTACAGGCTGAGAATTTCCAGGAGCTTCTTTTTCACTTCAGTGTATCTGATGTTTGCCAGTTTTTGTGCCCACATCCAACTCCTCTGTGTGTTTGTGTTCTGGGATGCAGAACACATGACTGTATGTAGATCCAAAGAGGATGGAATTTGTGCATGGAGATTCTAATGGGATTGCTTTTACAGGTGCTGAGGTGTTTCCATGCTCTAGGTCTGTGCTACCAACACTGTGATGCAGTTTGTGCTTGGACGTGCAGCCTGCTGGATGCTTGAGCTTATTTCGGAGTATGGGTGCATTTTATCCTCAGACTCCACGAGGGGAGTGTGCCGTGGCTCAATTGCAACACGTCACACAATTATTGTGATACAGCAGGCAGTCTCATGATTATTATCTCGTTAGGCTTCTCATATCACTAGCTGCATTTTTTCCTAGCCATAAGGTTAGTGGATAAAACGTAGTATTTGTTATAAAACTAAAACGCAGTATTTGCTTTTTTGGGAGTCTGTGAGACATTACTTAAAATGAATTCTAAAGGAATTGCTATTTACTGGGGACAGTTGGTGACTTAAGGGTACAGAACATAGCATACCAGTGTTGACCATCATTTAGACAAAGCTTGTAGTAGCTGGTCTTCTGCATCCAGCACAGCCACCATCACAAAAACCCAAGGATCTTTGAGGTACTGAATTCAGGAAGCGAAGTGCTTGCCACCTGTGAGTTTCTAAGGTTAAATCATGTCTCTAGACTTAAACATCTCAACCCCAAGATTTGGCCATACATCCACACTTGTGTTTGTGTAGGGTAGCTAAAAATGCTATTTCTGCGTTGGCCTTTACCTGATAGTCTAATCACTTCTCAGTTTAAAAAAAAAAAAAAAAGTTTTAAAAAAACTTGAAAATTATGCACTTCTAGCTTTATTGCATGGCTCTATAATGAATATTTATGTTCATATTTTCTTAGTTGTTCTTATTTCTTATTATGAATCTTGTCAATTTAGTATATGTGTGCTAATTGAAGGAGACCTGTCAGTTGAGGATATAATCAACCTTTGGTTCCTGTTACATACAACAGCTAGAGTAGAACCTATTAAATGTCAGAAACAAAACAAAAGAAAAAAACAGTTGTATAAATTGTTTAACTGTTAATTGTGAGGTAGGAGCATCTTTCTATGTTTGTCAGAGAAAGGAGAAGGCAGCAAGCTGTTGGAACGTGACGGTTCCCTACAGGTGCAGTATTTTTCATGACACGAGCTGTTCTGCCGTCATGCTGGTGACTTCAGGGGCAGTTCTTCAAGCCTCAGCCATTTGTTGTCTTCTACATAAGGGCCAGGATAGATGAACTGCTGTGCCTGCATGGAGTTTTACTGACTTGGAACTGTTGCAATGTAGCTACACAGCCGACATTTCAAGGTTGTGGTGTGTTCTATTTGAGCTGCAGCTAAACCCATTGCTTTAGCACCCTGAAATAGCTCTTCCGGCTATGTAACGTGTCCGCGTCATTCTTGCACCACTTTACATATCAGATCTTTGTAGTGACATTCCTATAGTTTTACGGAATCTATTTAGAGTAACAAAGCAAAAATTCAAATTTGCACTTCCCTGACATTTTACGTCTGCTGTTCTGCTCATTGGCAACTGCTCACTTTCATGCTTTTGAGCTGGAACTGTAATTTCATTTAGGACAAGGAGTTAAAAACATATATGTGGACTGTAAATATTGTTACTCCCAGACTTGTTTAATAAAATGTACCAACCTGTAAAGTCTTTCAAGATCTAAAAATAATAGCTTATTTTAATACTCCATAAACCTCTGAATCCTCTCTATTTTCTGGTTCATAGCATATAGCACAGAACCTCAAGTACAGAAGCTGCAGCTAGACTTTTAATATACTTGGTGTCATGCTCTGAGAGTAAGACTGGAACACTAAGCAAGTATTGTAAAATAAAAAAAAAAAGTAGAGGACACTTGCAGCTGTCCTCTACATTTTTTCTGTTTCTGGCGTGTTGCACAGAAGTCTGTAACTGGTTTTATTTTAATTTGATCATATACCTATAACTTTTCTCCCAGGAATTATTTGCTGGTTATTTGACTTTGATCTTTTTTCTTGAAGCAAAATTTCAAAGCCTTCAGGCTTTGTGTGTTGAAGGAATCTGTACATTTAAGTGGAGAGTCTCATTGCCAGAGGCCTAATAACTGCATCTGCTTTGTTTGTATTTTTAGATATCTGACTGTGTGTGTTTTCCATGTGTTTATATGATCTGTGATTAATAAGACATGATTGAAGCAATAAAGTTCATTGTGTTAGGATGGAAATGTGCTGTTTGCCCTTTCTGAAGCTGTAGAAGGAAGACCATGCTCAGGTGTTTGTTAGGCTGCTTTTGGTCCTTGATCCCTGCCATGATAAAAGATTTGCAAGAGAAAAAGTTGCAAGAGAAGCATGGTAATTCAGGGGAGTAGTCTGATATGCAGTACGGCTTCTTCCCTTCGTGTTCCCACAGTTGTCTTAGCTTCATTCTTACTTCTTGTCTGGGAATGGTCTCTCCTTTTTGTGACCCCATACCTTTCCCACCCTGGGCACTCTGGAAAGTTATCAGAGGAATTTGCAAAGGCCGATTTTCCATGCAAGAAACAGGCATGAAATCTGGTCCACGAATGTGTGGATCAAAGGGTTCATGGTAGAAGTTCCTTGTCTCCCTTCTCCTCTTCAGTTTGGAGGTGGTATAATCCTGACTGTAATGAAGCTTTGCTTTTTTTTATTTTTCATTTCAAGATTTAGGTAATGTCTTTTGAATGCCAAGAGGTAATGGCAGTGGATGGAGCAGATTATACATTAGTTGTTTTTGCTGTAAATGTTTTTTGACACAAAGCCGTAGCCATAGTCACCCACAGATCTGATAACTGTTACCATGGGTGACAATTTCCATTTTGCTCCTACAGAGGATGAACTTTCTGAGAAATTTCACATATGTTAGATTTTAAATTAACTCAGTGTTGGGCCTTGAAAAAATCTTAGTCCTTTCTGCCAATAATTTCATGTTTACTGTGACAAACCTATACTTCAGGCTTTTCACACAGTTAATGAAAATCTTAAACTTTAGCTGCATCATCAGAGAGATACTGGTGTACTAAAGTTACTGACAGTCTTGCTGGAAGTGGGCTCTGGTGAGGTGCCTGGTGCAGGCATTGGAAGCAGCTCAGCTGGTGTCTCATGAGCTGAGGCAGGGTACCACAGTTCCCCCTGCCTGTGTGCTTCAGCAGCCAGGGCAAGCCCAATTCAGGCAGCTGGAAAGTGGCTCTTTTTGGGAAAAACAGCTGCATGAGCCAGTACGCTGTGCAGGTTCAGAATGTTGACCCAGCAGAAGGGTTGGCTCTCTGAGGCAAGGTGTCAGGGAGGCAGGACCTCAGCTCTGGCTTCCACAGCAGCCTGGGGCTCACCAAACAATCCAGCTAACGGGAACTTCATTTGGCTGCTGTTTTCTGTGCCGTGTCTCTGTTGACTGGAATAGCTGGGCAGTGGGGAAGCCTCCGAAAAGCTACAGCACTGTATCTGTAATGCCGTGCTTTGGCAGTGCTGGCAACAGTAGCAACGTGGAAAGGAGCCTTTCTCCAGCCTTTCTTCTGTTTGGGTCTAGGAACAATCATAATTCTTCAATCACAATAATATTCTTACTGAAGGGTGTCACTGAAGGGCAAGCTGCATTTGTTTGAGTGCCAGAGATATGTTTCTTACCTTCATAAATATATTTGGATTGACTTTTTTAGGTCAATCTTAATTTTTAATTTTCTGAGTTTGTGTATTTTTGGATTTGAATAATCACAATTTAGCAGTTATGGCTTCTTTTCCTGTCCTTAACTTGATACTTGTATTTTAGCCTTAATCCAAGGTCATTTACCAATGTTGGGGTATGGTAGCTGCAAGAATTCTCAAGTATGATCAGATCCGTGTACTGGATGAGAAACTCCCCAGAGGTGCAAATGGAGAAAAGGATGCTGATGGAGATCTCTCTTCTCTCAGCTATGTATCCTTCAGCCCTTTTTCATATTTCTGCAGCATGCAGCAGTTCTTAGACACTGCCCCACTGGCAAGGTGACAACCCCTTCTGTGCATGTGACCCAGTTTTTTAATACCTTTTTCCTCCATGCTGTGAGAAATGCTTTTTGAAAATGAAGATGATGGGAGGAAGAGAGTGCTAACTGCCTTGCTCTGTGGTTCAGGTTCTGTGTCTCTTACCAAATCCTACGGGTGGGAGCCCCACCCTGAACTGACAGCGGAAGTCATCGAGCCTATTTGCAGCACTTTATCTCATCTTTTTACGAAAGCATAGTAAACAAGAGAGAGAAACCAGAATTTGGTTGAGAGCAGGGGTGACTAGCTGCAGCAGAAGGTCTTCTGCCATTCTGGATTAAATCAGCGTGTCTGAGGTTGGGTTTGGACATGACACAAGCTTCTCTTTGTCATAGCAAAGGAAGACTTTTCCTTTCCCTTAGGAACAGGTCTAACTGAAGAGCAAAGTATTTTACTCAGTATTCTGAATGTAGCTGTAGCCTTTCTACAAACATTTTGTGTTGTTTTACCAACTGATTTGCAGTTCAAATATCACCTTTTTGTCTGTGATGAGGTAGATACTATGGCCAAGGAAAGCTCATGTGCTGCCTCTCCTCTGTCAGTCTACAAGTCTGATAGCCTCGAGTAGTGATTTACTGACTACAGAAGGCTTTGCAGCCTCTGCGTCCCACAAGACACTTGATCTATGAGGATCTGTGCAGATCCTTTTGCCTTTCTTTCTTCCCTGTGTTTGGTTCCGTGCAAACCTCAGTGTGTTCTGTCAGCTGCATAAGCAAATGCAGGGTGTATGGGTATTTTGACCTCTTTTTGTCAGGAGTTGGGTCAGTGCCCTTCCCCTGCTGTGTTTCATTATTAGAGTGTCTCAGCCTAGTTCTGATTCCACTTATTTCTCATGCTAGGTAACAGGAACTCGGAGATCTGCATATGAATATCTTTGAAAGCTTTGCATGGCTAAAATCTGCTTTTGTACACTGCAGGGTGAACCCTGAACAGAAATGTTTGGGCCATTTTGCCCAGCTTTTTGTCTCTGCTGTTCTTTTGAAGATTTGGGTTTGATTCCTGAGCCTTGATTCAGTCTGTTGTATATAGCAGCACCGGTTTGATGCTTTGCTTTGCTTTGCTTTTTGTGTCTCAAGGCCAAGGCTGGATGGGACTTTGAGCAACCTGGTCTAGTGGAAGGTGTCCCTGCAGTCACAGCAGGGCGGGGGTGGAACTACATGATCTTTAAGGTCTCTTCCATCCCGAACCATTCTGTGGTTCTGTGATTCATTCACACTTTCATTCATGTCTGCAAAATGTGGCTTGGACCGAGGGAACACCGAGCTCAGGCACTGCAGTTTTGGACCCTGTTTCATAGGAATTAATACATGTGAAGATTAGCAACTCTTATCTCTGGGCTTTGTATGGAAAGGTGTGGGTCGATGTAGATGGTCTTGTCTGCTGCTGCTTGGCTTTGGGGGGTCAGATGGAAGGACACAGTGGCAATGTATAGCTGCAACATTTTTGAAGCAGGGTGGAGGCACAGAACAGTTGCATCACTGATCTGCAGAGAGGTTTCTCGCGGTAGCTGAGGGTGTGACCACAAAGATGCTCATTCTTCAGGAATTCTGGAGATGAAGCATCAAAATGCTCCACAACAGGCAACAGAGAGACTAAAGAAATAGGATGTATGTGGTAGGAATTTCATGAGATCCTTGCTAGCCAGCCCGTCTGTGGCAGGAAAATCAAGTCCTGCTGTCAGTCATCTAAAGGTGAGGGGTAAAACTCACCCTCCTAACAGCAGATGTTACAAACTGCCACAGTTGTCCAAGTGGGACAAAAATGTGTACAGCTCAGTGGAGGGCACCTGCTGGACTGTGCTGTCCCAAGCCCTACTGATGATGCTATTGTCCCATCTGTCACTGAGCCTTTTTTAGTGCTTTTTGGGCCATTTGTAACACCAGGCTGTTTTCCTGTGGTGGATGGGGCAATTTGAAGACATGGGGGGCTGTGGTTCAGCAGAGTGGGGGCTCCTGCTGCAGTGCTGGCCTTAAACTCAGTCTCTCATTTCTGACTTTGTCTGGCGGGGCAGTTGTGCTCAGCTTTGCTGACACTATTATTTGTGGAGCTGTGCTGTAAACCAGCATACCAATACAGGTTAAAATAACTCTTTCAAAATAACTGTGATCGGAGTCCACAGACCGTTTTGTCAGCATAACCGAGGGCTGACATGCTCTGTCCCAGATGTAGGTACAGGAACGAGGGCAGAAAGTGTAACTGCAGGTTACTGAGGCTGAAAACACCATGTACATATCATGTAGAAATAAAATCAAAAGGCGTGCAGGATGTAACCTAACTGAAACTGGGCATTGCAGAAGTTACTTTTGCATTCTCAACTATTTCTTTTCTCCATACAGTGAAAACAAAAACTCAGCAGCTCATGCTGCTGTTGTAGTTTGGCAAGTTTGGTGTTTTTTTTCCTCTGGCAGCACTCTGTTGTCATCAGGGCTCACTCAAAGTTAGCTGGATAGTTAGATCAAAGATTCAAGTTAAGTTTGGAGAGGGGCAGGTGCTGTGGGGAGATGCTGGAGATACTTTATGGCAACAGTTCTGTAGTAGAGCTCCCTGTGCAGTACAAGTACAATTGGAGCATCAATGGCAAGGCAGAAGCAAGTGGAACATGGAAAAGGGGGGAAAAAGAGATCATTACTTAAGCTGGATCTACCAGCAGACTACATATTTGTTGAAATGCTTCCCAGGGAATTCAGGGTGTTAAATGTGTTTTTGCACTTCTTGGGTTTAGTAAGGCGCTTGAAACAGCCTTGCCTGATGTTTTTGGAAGCAAGCTGGGACTACTTGCAGCTGCCTATGCAACTTGTGAGGGAACAATATTGGAATAAAGGCTTGGTATCAGACTGGGAGGTTGTGTTGAGCAGGATTGTTGAGTAGGATGGGAAGGGAGAAAGTCAGTGTTTGACATGATTCAATATTTTCAATGATTTGATGTAAACAAAGGAACAGTCTGCATGTTTATTAAGCTCCAGATTAGCAGGCTGGGGGGAGGACAGGACTGGGACTCACAATGTTTGGAGAAGCCAAGAACTATGGAATAAAATGAAAGAAAAAGGCAGAATGTCTACTTTTTGTAATGCCTAGTCAGTGACGTGAACTGAGGAGGAAGAGTGGCTGGCTTGGTACCGGCGTGGTTTGTGAGATGTGAGATGAGCATAAGTGAACGTTGTGCATTTTATGTACACAAAAAGGCAAACTGGCTGGGACATGTGACTGAGAAGTGTTACTGAAGACTCATTTAACCCTGTAACAGCCGATAAAGCCTAGGCTGTGGTATGTACCCAGTTTGGACACTAGGCTTCAACAGAAATGCAGATCAGATGGAAGGAGTCCAAAAGAGACTAAACAAGCAAAGGTCTGGATAATGTTCTGTGCAAGGGAAGGTTGAAGCAACTGGCTTTGGTCATTTTATATAACAGAAGATTGTAGGACAACCAAAGTTTTCAAAAGGGATAGATGCAAACCGGAAGAAAATAAATTGTTCTTTGTAATGTTTGCAGGTAAGGTGGGGAACAAAGAGTATAGACTGTAGAAAGGGAAATATAAGTTAGACATTCAGAAGGGTTTTTAAATAGCAAAAACATCTATGCACTGGGATAATTTCTCTGCAATAATATTGCATTTTTCATGAGAGGCCTCCAAGAACAGGTTAGACAAACTACTGTAAGGAATAGTTTAGTGTATTTTATGCAGGTTGAGCAGTCAGAAAACATCAGGTGGTTGGAGTTTCCTCATCCCATACCCTCTGTGGTTATATTTGATGCTTCAGGTACTGAGGGCTGTGGACAGAGTGGGAATGCTGCCCCATGCCCACCTGGTTTGCCCAGGTTCTGCTCCACCAGCTCAGCCACTCATCCACATACATTGCCAGAACGAGCCACTGCAGCTGATATGGCTGAGCACGGTAGAGTTTTATCAATATGGATAGTTTTGAGTGGAATGGATAAAGCAGCTCTCTGGTGAGTGAGCCAGATGGGTTCTGAGGCACAGGAATAGTTTTGCAGGGGTCAGTGCTAAGTGGCCAGGAAGGGCAGTGGTAGGAGCTGGAAAAGGGGCGTTTCTGAGCTGTGGGTCTCCTTTAGAACTCACCCAGAGCCTTATTGCTTCCAAGTTCTTCATTGGTTTATATTTTTCCTTTTTTTTAAAAAATTGCTGTAGTAAAGTTAACAGAGTTGTTCCACAGCTCTGGACTAAGTAGTCATTTCAAAGCCAAAAAATGTGCAAGGCTTAGTTAACTACAAATGGAGTATGATTTTACAACAGACGGCCTATTCTGACATGTCAACCTCATCCTAGATTGCTGAGGGAAGCAGTGAAGGATTTGTGCCCTCTTGACATTTTCAGAGGTCGAATATGAAGTCCTCTGTCATGTTGCCAGCCCAGAGAGCTACATCCCAGTGCACGTTTCCAGAGCACTAGTCATGAGAGACTGAAATTGTTCTTTACAAGATTATTCCTGTAGCAGCTCTGCATTACTTAACTATTAAATGCGTATGTGTTTTTCTTTTTTCCTACTCAGGGATTCTTTTCTTGCTTTGTTCTTCTGTATGCAAGAGTTTTTCTGGACTACCTGTGACAGCAGCTGAACTCCTGCACTTTTCTGACCATTAGCTGTGGTCAGGGAAATGTCACTTAAAGTTCATCTGCTGCCTCATACTGACAGCAGAGGTAGGCAGGAAGGAGAGAGTAAAGAATTACTGCTGTGTCTGCACATTCTGGTAGAGAGCTTTTGAAGACTCAAGATGAATCCTGCTTCGCTTGTCTCCAGGGTAGATGTTTAAGCAGATTTAATTGTTGCTTGCTATCTTTGCCCAAGTGGACCTGAGCTTTTATTTCACTTTTCTGTGATATGCACACAATGAAAGGAAAGCACGTTCAGGTTCAAGCACGTGTGTATTCACAAGCAGCTCATGCGACTTGAAAAGAGTATTGTTTGTTTCGTGCTCTTCAGCGAAGTGCCACAGTCAGCTGCCCAGGATGCCTCATTGCAGGCATCAGCTGAGGCCTTCTTGGTGCCTCAGCTAGATGGGAAAGTTTTTTGCATTACTTTGTAGTTGCTGCAAAACAATATCCCTACCATATCTCTTTGGTTTATCTCAAAGTGCATTTCACAGCTTGTGCAACTTTCTCTGCTGATTTCTCTCCATAACCAGATTTATGAAACTAATCTGAACAGGACTTATTTGCCCCATGTTGTAGGGTCTATATACTCACTCTCTATGGTCTTCAGTTATTGTTAATTTATTCTACAAATTATTCTTCATGCACTTATGTAGTCCAAATCCCATCTCTGATGCCTGGCGTGTTCAGAATTCCTGCCATGTGGACTGAATTCTACTTCTTACCCCATTGATGTGAACCTAGAGGGACTCTCTGTGTTTCATAGGATGTGTCTTAATGCTCTCTGTGGCTGCTCCATTCCATTCTGTAGGAAAGGGCTTGGAAGGCTCCACATACATTAGAAGTAGTTTCTTACATTGCGTTTATGCAAGGGCTTTTATTTTTTAATAGTCTTTTGAGACTTCATTATGAACTTACCTTTGAGAAATACTTAATCACTGGTCTTAGGTGAAAAATAATATGAGCAGACTATATTTCACAGGACCTAGATGCAATACTTTGGAGCTACTAACTATGAGCTTAGTTTTCTGTCTTCAAAAGATTTGCAACTCTTCTTTAAAGCTGAAGTTCTTTAGCTTTTCTGTTTAGCTTGATGGTAATTCAGACGGTTTAAAATATGAGTATTTCAGAAATATGAAAAGAAATTATTCTGCTCCCTTCAGCTATACAAACCACAACGTGGTCATTTTTAAAAAAAACAAGCTACTTGCAGCTTCAGGGAAACTGTGAGGACCTGCTACACCCTCTCTCTCTGGTTTTACTGTGACGTGAGCTTTGTGTGCTCCAGAGGAGCCAGGCAGAGTGAGAGATTCCTCCAGGGTTAGTGTGGTCCTGGACAGCAGAGGATCAATTTCTTAAAACCTGATCCATTTTGGCTCTGGTTTTAAACAGGGCCCGAGGGGGCGAGGAGGTCTGTTCTATGGAGAGGTGAAGTTAATTCCTCAGGTTGTGGTTTTCTGTCAATAGACAGATGTACTTTTCTCTCCAAGTGTTCCTGTTCTCACGGTAGTTTCTCTTACAGGGAGCAATATATGTGTCCTGTGGACCTGCAGGATTTGCAGCCAGTCCTTGCATGTGTACAAAACACTGGTGCAGATTAAGGAAAGACTTGCAGCTTCCTTTGACATTAAAAGATAGTAAAGGGGATTTACAGTTCATTAGCATTGTCCCCCATGCTTCCAACCATTTGATATATCTCTTCAGAGTGTTTTCTTCCCATAAGGGTCCTGGATATCTTACTGTCTGTTGAAACTTGTAACTGGCATTTTTTGAGGGGCTGGTGTTGAATCATGTTCTTGGACCCAACTTTATGAGCAGTGGTTAGTTTGACCAGAAGTGTACCTGTATTAGACTCTCCAGTGGCCCACAAAAATTTCAGATCAGTTCCTGTGTCCCTGTGCTGTCAGACAGAGTATAGCAATTCCCATTGCTTTGTACCAGCTGGAGATCTGCCTCAATGTGTTGGAAGATGCAGGAAGCAGTTGCTGCGGTGCGTTTGTTGACTTAGTTGGCCTGAAGGGTTGTGCAGTGAGAGAACTTCCATCATTCTAATTCATTCACTAAATGTTTTTCCTCTTCACAGCTCTGAAAAGTCCAGCTGCATTTCATGAACAAAGAAGGAGTTTGGAGCGAGCCAGGGTAAGATGCAATATAATCTTTAGTGTTTTGGGAAAGTCAGGAGTAGAATGTCTTGTGTTTTGGGTATCCTGTAGCTGCTAATGAGATGCAGAAGGGAATTGTTCATATTCTGGATGTAATACAGCTTTCTGTAGTCAGAGGTGTATTGGATGGGGTGTTCTGCAGCTTGCATGTGGTGCTGGTTAACCCTCAGGGAACGAGTTGTGCCTAAAAGCCATTGAATAGGTGCCTGGATCTTCGCTGGAGTCATCTTTCTGGAAGTGACTGATACTCTTCTTCCCCACTGTCCATGCACTTGACATTTTTATTTTTATGGTGTCTGTTTCGCTCTTAATTGCTATTAAATACTCTTATCATGTGGAGCTCAGTTCCACCTTTGAGGAAAGTTTCTCTGTTACCTGCGCATGCAATTGTTTATCTAGGAGACTAGAAATTCAAAATTGAATAGAGAGGATCCCCCCCAAAATTTTGTGACACTGAAATCACAGACTTCTGGCTCTATAGAAAGAGGAAGCCAGGCGTCACACTTCATGTGCCACCTTTTCTAACTAGGGAGTTTCTTGATAATTTCTGTTCCTCAGAAGGCGTCTGGGGATGTTTTTTTCTGATTAGCGTACAGTGGAATGAAACTTGTTATGACTAAGTTGTGTTTTTAAACTGAAAGCAACATAAGTAAAAAAATAACAGCTGTGATTAAGACCTGTAAGGCAGGCCCTTTAAACTGTGGAAGGATTGGAACAGGAGACTTTGCATTAAGACCAGTGACCAAAGGGTTTTTGCTTATTTCTGCTCTTTTTTCCTAAAACTTTATTAAGTTAGTATTTTTATGTGGGCAGTTGAGCAACTATGGTGCAGTTTTCTGACTGGCTTTAATACTTACTTTCTCTGAAGGCCCATCCTGATGGCCAGTACTTACCAGTCCATTACCCACTGCTTCCAGATTCCCATTCCTCAGCTGTGTAAAGAGTAACGTGTTCAGCCTGTTGGAGTCATCTCTGTACATTGCTCTGTAGCACATTCTCCAAAGACAGAGCTAAAAGCAGCTCTGGAAGTGAAATAAGCCTTGTCACAGCATTTAGATTCTGCCCCCCAAGGGACTGCATGGGGTCTTTAGCCTAACAAATAACATATCTTTAATCAAATTAAAGAGTATGCCCAAACCATAAGTCAGCCCTGAATGCCAGTAGTACATGAAAGTATTTTCTGTGACCAGTGGAACCAGTGCATTTATCTTTAACGTAAGAAGAAATCTCATGGATGTTACCCTGACACAAGTTAGTGGTGGTGCATACAACGGGAAAAGAGGGCTTCAGCTCCTGAGGAAGTCCTTCCCAGTTTCCGTTCTGTGGGGCAGCATTACACAGTTGACTGGGGTAATTTACACTGGAAGGTCATCTTTAGAGTAAGCTCATTTTCTGGGTGCTCTGGGACAGGACATAGGCCCCTTCTCCGTTCTGTGCTTATTTAGACCTCAGTAACAGCTAAAGATGGTTGTTTCTTTTCATTGTGCTGTTCAAGATTACCTCACTCCTGTGTCTGATCAGCTGAAAGTGGTTCTTGCTTGTCTGTTTTTGCTACAGACAGAGGACTATCTGAAACGCAAAATCCGGTCCCGTCCAGAGAGATCAGAGCTGGTTAGGATGCACATTCTGGAAGGTATGGCACATGCTGAACACGGAAACATCAAAAATAAACTTTATCATAACTACTTTTTTAGCAGCTTTCTGTTTTGCCACTGATCTCCAAAGCTTCCTTCCACTTGGGAGCAGGCAGAAGATCATGCCTGTTGCATGGTTCCTTGGGAGGGATTCAACTCTGCTTGCTTGGAGATTATTGTCAGAAGAACTTGTGTGAATTCAAATTGTGCAGTTTTGTGTAGCTGAGCAACAATGAAATAGAATGACCATGGACTGCTCTTCTACTAAGGGAAGACACTGTAAAATGTCCAAGAGGGAGTGAGGCAGATTTGATCTGATGAGTAATGAACCTCAGCTTCAGAGAGAGAGTGCTATGCTGCTGCTGAACACCGAGCCTGGGGCACAACCAGAGGGAAAAGATGAACCAGAATTGGGTGACATCAGTTTGAGAACAGTGAATTTGTCACAAGGGCTACTGTAGTTATCTTTATAACCTAAATATATATAGTATGTGTCATATGTCTTTATGGTGCATTTCTGTTCTTCTCTATCACCTATTTTTCTGTACAGTTATCTACTGTTACCTACAGTTACCTTTCTGAATAGAACTAAAATACTGCTGAAGGATATGGGTTGACCGTTGTTGGATTGATGCTATTTTATTTACTTTCCCCCAAACAGAGACCTCAGCTGAACCCTCCTTGCAGGCTAAGCAGCTGAAGCTGAAGAGAGCCAGACTGGCAGATGACCTCAATGAGAAGATAGCACAGAGGCCAGGGCCCATGGAGCTGGTGGAGAAGAACATCTTGCCTGTGGAATCGAGCCTGAAGGAAGCTATTATTGGTAAGGTCAGAGGAGGATCTTTGTGGAGAGCATTTCCCACTTGTGGCTGTGATTACCTATCAATTCACCTGCGTGTCTAAGAGAGTGCAATCCCATGGCTGGTCTTGTTTTCCTGGCCCAGAATCACAGGCTTTCAGCCCAGGGATTTGGAAAAGCAGATCTCCCTCTGGCCCAGATAATGCTATGGATACATTAAATTATAGGGAATGTGGACATTCCAGAATAATATGGAAGTAATTGTATGCCCTGAAGACTTGAAAGACTGTTGAAGATTGTATTCCCTAGATTGTCTCCTTAAAATCCCTCTCTCAGTATAACATGTCAACAACATGGTCAGGCAGAACCCACGGACTTAGATCAGGAGGGGAGACAGAATATAAACAGGTGTGATGAAACAAAAGATGTCTGTGAACTCAAAAACTTCAGAGGATTCAACCCCTTTAAAAATAAACCAGAACAGATGTAAATCATGCCAGTGCCATTCCAAGGGCTGAAAGGAATGCTGAGGAATAGCCTTCCCACTGCCTCAGCAGTGCTCTTTCCCGTCTCCCCAGACTGAGCAGTCTGTATGTCTGTGGTTATTCATCCCCTCAGACACGCACAGCTACTGTAAAGACAAATGGGACACAACTGTGAGCGAGATGGAATACTTTCCATAAAAAAGGAAAAGGACGGTGTTGTGGGAGAGCCTGCCTTCACTATTGAGCAAGAAGTAGTTGAGGAAGGGTGAACTTGTGAACTGAAGCATAAGAGATGTGGCTTCCTTCTGACTGGGCAAAGTACATTTCTGGATTCCTCTTGATTTTAGGTGAGGTGCAAATGACAGTATTTCCCTGCTTAGCAGGATTAATTTGTGAAAATGTAGTCTAAAAAAACATTGGTACATTACAAGTGTACACTCATGTGACTTTATCTGCTGGGCGTGTAGATGGACAGAAATGCTAATAGCAGCCAGGGCCACCACTTAATCCATAGCCCTTGTTGCTTATAAGACTAGAGGACAATTTGGGATTCTGTCTTCCAAGACAGAGGAATCCAAGAGAGATTCTACCTTCCACCACACAGGAGGAACACCAAAGAAACCATGGCTCAACCTTATACTGTCAAGTCTTCTTCTTCGGTGCCAGGTGATAGTGAAGTAAGTCATGCCACAGAGCTGGGTTTGGGCAGACCTAAATATCTCTTCTTACACTCACTGATCTTGCCTGGCTAAGAAGCAAGGGAAATGGTTCACCCCAGTCTGCATCATTTTATTCTACTGATAGACAGTGAATGTAAACACTTAAACCTGATCCAGGTGGGACTCTGTTCTCTCATTTTTAGCTGGTGCTTTAAGCACAGCTCTCTCCATGCCATCATTGTCTTTGTGAAACATCAAGTGTCAAGCGAAGTCATTTCTTATTCCACTTTACAGACCACAGTTGACGTTTGTGTTTTTAGTTGGACAGGTGAACTACCCAAAGGTTGCAGACAATTCCTCCTTTGATGAGGACAGCAGTGATGCCCTCTCCCCAGAACAGCCAGCCAGCCATGAGTCCCAAGGGTCTGTCCCATCGCCGATGGACTCCCGGATTTGTGAGCCTCTCCCTAGCACCACTGGCACATCACTAGCTCAGGTGAGAATATGGAGGCCTCCTGCAGTGCCCTGGAGCTTCATGCTGATTTGTGGCAGAGGATCCTAAAAAGTGAGACTAAGGCTTTCCTAAGAGGTGCAGTCTGTGAGATTTCACTAGGGGTCTGAGCTCTGTGTGGTGTCAGTGACATTCTCCTCTGGTTATTCAGAAACCCTCATGGTGGTGCCGTGTGGGGAAGGGGGCAGCCATTGCTTGGTGATACAGCCTGTGTGCAGCTGATCCCAGCAGGCAATGCTGGGAGATACAGGTGTGGGATTTTGATTCCTTTTCTGTCCTGAGAAGTTGTGCTACTTCTCAGGGACAACTGAAGCAGTGGGTTAAAGGAGTCTGATTAAAGATTTGAAACCTGTGCTCCTTCCTTTTAAGTGGACAGTTCCTACACCCTATTAAACTATTTCCCTCCTCTTGTGTGTATTCATGATGCTTTTTTCTGTCCCTGCAGGGTTCATCCCAGTTGCAGATTAGTGCAGACTCCAGTGAAACTCTTTTCCTACCTGAGCAGCCACCTCCGCCACTGCCACCTCCACCTCTTCTACCCCCTAATCTTACCAATGGAGTGGCTCTTAGTGCTGCCAAGCCCCCACCAACACTCATTAAGGTACTATTTTGGCTGATGTCTTCATTGTTGTAGTCTGAAAGAAGATAAGATGGTTACTTTTAAGCAGGTTTGGAGATGGAAGTATTAGATTACCAGATGCAAAGGAAGGAAACATTTCTCACTAGTGTTTTCCTCTGACACTAATTGTAACATATTTAATGGGCTTTTCTGCTCCATGGAAAGCAGAATTCACCTTCTATAAAATGAGTGCTGAATGCAAAATGTTTTGAAACAATCAGTGTTATCTATAATTAGAGTCAATGAGTCTGCACTGGATGAGCAGATGATCTGGTGTGCTGGGAAAGGTGACTTGCATTATGGTGCAGTGTAAGCTGTGTCCGTAATGGTATCTCAGTTAGAGAAGCATGGAAAGACCCTGAGGTGAACAAACTAGAGAATTTAAAAATTAAAATCCCAGTCTGTTTTCTGGTTTACATGGGATGTTATATCAGTGTTTCTATTCTTACTTGCTTCCTCCTTTTCTTCTGAATAGCAAAGCCAGCCCAAGTCTGCTAGTGAGAAGTCTCAGCGCAGTAAAAAAGCCAAGGAGTTAAAGCCGAAAGTCAAGAAGCTTAAATATCATCAGTATATTCCCCCGGACCAAAAGCAGGACAAGGGAGCTCCTCCCATGGATTCATCCTATGCCAAAATACTGCAGCAGCAGCAGCTCTTTCTCCAGCTTCAGATCCTCAACCAGCAGCAGCAGCACTACAACTATCAGACCATCCTGCCAGCCCCACCAAAGTACGGGTCCAAAGTGGCAGCTCTCTTAGGAAGCGCTTGCTTCCCCAGCACTGCTACCAGAGATGTGGTGTTCTGGGTGTATGGGGTGGCCACGGGGTGTGACAGGTGTGACAACCTCAGTCTTGTAGGTTCCAGAGGGCCTCAAGAAGAGCCCGGTGCAAGTTGAATCAGACAAAAGCAGCTGAAGTGAGTCGGTTGGCACAGCAAGGGGCATAGATATAGCCAAGAGCATTGGTTTGCTTCAGTGTCTAGGGCAGCACTGGTGACCCGGCTGTTTCTGAACATGTGTTTGTCGACACTGAGGGCCTCTGGTGTCTTCCCACTGTGATTTTGATGTCTGTGTTCTATTTTTTCCTGCAGGCCTCCAGGAGATCAGCAGAGTGGTGCCAATGCCCCTACTGCACGCAGTCACTCTGCCACAGTCAGCAGCACATCTTCAGTATCCTCTGGTTCCAGTGGGCTGATGAGACAAAACAGTAACGCTGCAGTGGGCAAGCCTGGCCCTCTCCCTGCCAACCTGGATGAGATGAAGGTAAATGTCCTGTGAAGCCTCAGAGACCCTTTTTGCCATTGTCAGTGGGCAGTGCCGAACGATGTTGCTGCCCCAGAGCGGGGCTGAGGTGGACTGACAGGAGTTAGTGATAGCAGCTGGGATTGCTACCCCGCAGTCTGTACCTGAGGTGCAAGTTTGTTGGCCTACAGGAAGATCGGTTGAGTCCTTTGTCTCATAGCTCTGGTAGCTGTTGATAGTTGTTTAGTTAGAAGTGTATGTTCTCTTAATGTTGCCCTCTTTTTTCGCCTTCTATCAGGTAGCAGAGCTGAAGCAAGAGCTGAAGTTGAGGGCCTTGCCTGTCTCGGGCACAAAGACAGACCTGATTGAGCGTCTCCGAGCTTACCAAGAGCAGAACGGTGCAGCCGGCCAAACAACCCCCACTCCCAAGCCCAGCACAGCAGCCGTCCTCCCTAAAGCTGCCGAAGTGATGGTGGCCTTCCCAACTGCCAGGCTGAGCACAGGGCCGGCCCTGGTCACCACTGGCATTGCACCAGCAGAAGTAGTTGTGGCCACAGTTACTGGTGGCGGCGTGATGAAGTTTGGGAGCACAGGCTCAACTCCTCCTGTTTCTCCAACTCCTTCTGAGCGCTCGCAAATGAGCACAGGGGACGAGAACTCGGGCACTGGAGATACCTTTGGAGAGATGGTGACTTCACCTCTGACCCAGCTCACCTTGCAGACATCTCCAGTGCAGTTCTTGGTGAAGGAAGAAAACTCCAAGTCCGCCTCCTGCAGCATAAATGTGACAGCCAGGTCAGAGCGGTGTAGCGCTGGTAACAGCAGAGATGCAGAAGTTAGGGACAAAGACCAGATGCTGCAAGAGAAGGACAAGCAGATCGAGGAACTCACACGCATGCTGAAACAGAAGCAGCAGCTGGTGGAGATGCTTAGGCTACAGCTGGAGCAGGAGAAGCGCTCTCAGCAATCACAGCCAGCCCCAACAGCCGCGGGAGAAGGAACAGCCCTCACCTCCAAACCAGGAGCATTTGGCATCCAGGTCAAGAGTGAAAATGGTTTCCTGAGTTGCCAGTCTGCGAAGCAATCCAGTGGCCAAACAGACCAATTCAGCCCTGCACCAGCCGCTAGCCAAATGGACACTTCGAATCCAAGCCCAGTGCCAAAGAAAGCCGTGATGGTGAAGCAGGAGGTGCCAGCCGCGGAAGCAGAGCCACCGTGCCAGTCCCACAGCCCGCGGCTTTTCCTTGGCCAGCAAGGGAGCGCCCTGAGCGACCTCATCAAGGGCACCCCTCCCCCCACCCTCATCACTGACTCCACAGGGACCCACATCGTCCTCACCGTGACCAAGCAGAGCGCTGAGAGGCAGGGCCTCTCTCCCCACGGAAAGGCAGGGAGCAGCTGCCCACCCTTGCAGGTAGGCAAGGGTTGGATCCCATCACTGTTGCGGGCAGTTGGGTTCCTCTTTCCTCTTCCCACTCCGGTTACCATAGGATGACTCAACGGCATGGAAATTCAGTGCAGTAAATACTGAAAGGGCTGAGTTGCTCACTACGGTGGCTGCTAGATTGTGGCTTTGTAAAACAGAGCAGTGTAAGCAGATCTTCAGCAAAAAGACTGGAATTTGACAATGATGAGCTGTGTACAGCAGTGCACGATTGGCTCTGTGCATCACAGGCTGTTCAGCATTCTTCCAAACACATGGTTCTGCCTTTTGTCAGGCAGGACCTCAGGCTTGGATGACAAGAGTTTGCTGCCACAGATCACTAGTTTTTGAAAGAACAACTATGCCTGTGGTAGTAAAATGAGCAGAGTGTATTTCACTTCTTGTCCTTTACTGTAGAGATCATAGTTGGAGTGATAGATGGGTCATCTTATCTACCAAGAGCTGAAATCAGACCCTGGGAGCAGACTGTTTGCTTTTTGGCTGCTCTTTGTTTTAATGCGTGTCAGTATTTCAGTGTTAACAGAGTCTTTCATCAGAAATGATTTACTGTTCCCCTGCTGGCATGAGCTCAGCACTTAACAGAAGTGTTCCGAGTGTTCCTTCCAGGAAGGGATAAATATGCCCAGGTTTTATGGCATATGTCAAACCCCAGCACCTTCCATAACATCAAAGATAATTTTCATTCTCTGCTGATACATTTCTTGCACTTTCTGCAGAGCAAGTGGCAGTGTCTGCCATCAGGGACAGGCACTGAGCAGGCTACATTTGCTGCATAGCAGGTCAGATGTCGGCAGTTGTCTAAACATCAGCATTCAGTGTCATCCTTGATACCCCAGAGTATCTCACCTGCACTCCACCGCTGTTCCACAAGAGCACAGCTCCTGTGTCAGGTCTGGCAGCCCTCGAGGCGTGTCATGGGTAGCCCAGGGATTTAGGCTGGTACTACCTCCTCTTTTAGGACTCTGAATCGCACCCAATCTGATTTCTCTGCTCAGTGAAAGAGAAGGATTGAATTTCATAAAGAATAAAGGGTGGGGAAAAACAAACTTATAAATCCTGTAAGAAACCTAAGCCCTGTGTCCATGTCATGTCTGGGGAATAACCTGTTATGGATACCCTTTTCTTTCCAGAGTGTACAATCATCACCCGCTAAACCTTCCAGCCAACTGCCGTGTCAGGTACCTACAAACACCCCTCAGCAGCCCACGCAGCAGCAGCAGCAGCCCAGAGGACCAAACCAATCTAAGGTAGCTCACTGCCTGCTGACTTTTCTCCCTTGGTTTTGTTTGCCTGCTGCCAGGGTTTGTACCCACAGGCAGATACCAATGGGTGTTGTCTGTGGATTAAAAATGACGAGGGGCTGGAGTGGGCAGCCTTGATTCACAGGGATGTCCCAGATTCTTGAAGGAGTGCTGCTTAACAGAAAAGGTGGCTGCTGCATGGAGAGAGGGTGATGTGGGCAGTGTGGCTGCTGCTGAAGGGGCACATGAGCTCAGAGGGGTGAACGGGCCATCACCTTTTAGTCTCTAGTAGTGCTGAGCATGCTGTCATTTCCATTCCCCTGCCTTGAGCATGCCAGTTAATCACCTCTTTGTGAAGTGCTATACTGCTTCAGGAAAGAGAGCACCTCTGCCTTTACCCCTCTGCAGGTGCTGGCTGTAAAGAGGCTCTGCTGTGCATCTCTCCCTTTCTAGCCTGCTTAGCTGTCTCTCTAACCTGTAATTAAGATAAGATACAGAAAGATTATGAAGAGTTTTTAGAGCTTGGAGGATCATTTCTGAGTCAGTTCCTGGAAAGGATATGAAGACAGAAGTAATTTCTAGTATATTTAGCGTGAGATATCTGCTTTGCAAAGGGTCAGTGCCTTGGTTTGCTTTGAGACCTTGGAGAAAGTGCAGAAGGTAAATGAAGGGACCTTTTTCCTCAGAGTCCCTTAGCCTGTGTGCTGCAGAGCTGTCTGTACTGACTCTCCCAATCCTTTTGCCTCCCTATAGGGTCAGAAGCCAGGTCTGCAGGTGGTCACAAGGCAGCTGGCCCACACCATATTGTCTTTCTCAATACCTGCAAACCTGCAGCCTTTCTTCCCCAATGGTTTCCATAAGCAGTCCCTGAAAATTGGTGCTTCTGGCAAAACCAGCCCACCCAATGTATCAAAAAAGGTACCCTCCCAGCACGTCCCAGTGGCCTGTGCCATAGCGATGGTTTCCAGCCCTTCTCAGGAAGAGTGAACTCCGGCCAGCAGAGCTGGTGTAGGGTCGCTCCTCTACCTGTGGGTCACAGAACAGATGAGCAGCTCTCCAGGGAAAACAGGATGGGCAAGGGCATCAGCATATACACGTGATGGCATTCAGCTGCTGCCCAGGGTTTGCTGCTCCAGGGGAGCAAGTTTCCATGTGGGTCATGCATAGCTGCTGTAGAGGCAGAGGCCTGATCCTTATTTCAGCTGTTCTTATGGGCAGTTGTGTGCTGATTCATCTGGTAAAGCTGAGTCATGAGCACCACTTCCTGCAACACTTGGGGTTTCCTTTGGATCTCTGGTGCTGCTGAGTGCTCTGGTGCTCTCTGCCCACCATCAGGCTGTGAAACTTGCTGCTAAATGAAGCTGGCTTGTGACCCAAAGCAGGCACTGCAGAGGGAGGCGGGTAGTAGACAGGCCCTGGATGTATTGCACAGAGTAGGCTGAACACACAAGGGAAGTGCCCTTTTTCTCCAAAGTGCTGGAGGAATCCCCCACTTGGACAGATGATGCTCCCCCTGTCCAGGAGAAGTGAGGAGGTGGTTTGTGGTGTGGCTGCTTTAGCATTGGAAAAATCAGCTAAAGATTTCCAGCTGTGAGTTGGAGGGGAAATTTGTTTTCTTCCCCTGCAGCCAGGGGATAGGGCACAAAGTCCAGGGAAGAAGGCAGACCGCTGTGCAGTGCTCACAGGGAGAAGTGATGGTCTCTCAAAGCAACCGTGAGACAGGAGTTGATGTGGATTTTTCCCTGATTTGCATTCATTCCCTCTTTTGCCTTCATTCTAAACAGTCCTCATCGCAGCCTGGCTCTCCTGCTGCCCCTTCCCCCTCCCAGATGGACCTGGAGCAGCAACAGCACACGCCGCTTTTTGGAACTCCTCCACCACCTGTTCCCTCGGTCCCAATGAAAGAGCCACCACCAGGCTATGAAGAGGCTATGAAGCAACAGCCAAAGGCTCAGGTGAGAGCAGTTACTCTCCCTGGTTTCCTTGGAGAGCAGACGAAAAGTTGCCATTGTGAAACTACTCGGGGCCAGTGATAGGAAATAGAGACACAACTGCACCTTCTTTGTTGAATTTCCTCTGGAGGGTTTGGGGCAGACCTTAAATCACAAGCAAAAATCCCAAGCCATTCACTGCCATTGCTGACCATGCTTTCCCAGCCAGTAACAGTCTGGGTTACAGAGGACTCTGGTGCCATGCTCGTGGTGTGCTCGTTCTTGCTAGAGAACAGCCCTGTCCCTGGGGCAAGGGAGGAGAGCCAGCAGCCAAGGGTGCTGCTGGAGGTGGAAGCTCTGCTGGTAAATAGGAAGCTAATCCCGCCCTTGCTCTCCCCAGGAGAACGGCTGTTCCAGCCAGCAGATGGACGACCTGTTTGATATCCTCATTGAAAGTGGAGGTAAGGAGACAAAGCCAGCATTTCCCATAGTCCCTGGGTCCGAGTCTGGGGATTGTAGAGCACCGAGGGGAGAGTCTGTCATGGCCCTCCTCTTCTCTCCGGTGTCCCTTCCAGTGCCTTTAGTAGTCATTAAGGCACTGAGGGAAATGTCAGTCAGGCCTTAGTATGGTTCTGTGATTCTTGATGGCTCTGCTGCATCAGATCTGGGCACATCACTTATGAGATAGTGGACAGAGATGGAATTTCGTGGAGGTGGGCTGAAAACTCCCCATAGTGCGGCAAGCACAGGCACAGGATGAGTTTCCTTATCCCAGCTGGTGGTCAGTGATGGCTTAGTCTGGGGGTTCCCTGTGGCCCTGGTGGGTGGGAGGGATCCTTCTGGTGTTCAGCCAGACTTTTCCTTACCTGGCTTGTTTGTTCCCTGTACAGAGATTTCTGCTGACTTCAAGGATCAGTCGTCCCCAGCTGGGAAAGAACCACCTGTGGCCCCAGCCTGTTCCCCACCAGCCAGCAGCCAGCCCTCGTCTGAGCTGGCGGTGCCGGTGTCCTTGGGGCAGCCGGTGCCTGTGGGCCGGCTGGAGGACTTCCTGGAGAGCAGCACCGGCCTCCCGCTGCTGACGGCAGGCCACGATGGGCCGGAGCCCCTGTCCCTCATTGATGACCTCCACAGTGAGATGCTGAGCAGCTCGGCCATCCTGGACCACCCGCCTTCACCTATGGACACCTCGGAATTGCACTTTGCTCACGAGCCATCTGGGGGCATCACCCTGGATCTGGCTGAGGCTAACTTGGACAGCATGGACTGGCTGGAGCTGCCAGGGGGGTCTGTCATGAGCCTGGCTCCCCTGAGCACCACGGCTCCCAGCCTCTTTTCCACAGACTTTCTTGATGGACATGATCTGCAGCTGCACTGGGATTCTTGCTTGTAATTCTGTGAGCAGAGACTGAAGGGAATGGGAGTGGGAGGGCACAGGCATGCAGGGGGAAGAGGCCAGTCAACCAAAAAAAAGAAAAAAGAAAGAGCTCCTAGTATTTGTGCTCCTCCCCTAACAGTGTCCTTCCTGCATGAAGCTGGCAGTGGCCCAGGCCAGGGCAGGGAGAACGGCTGCCGGGGGGGGGTAAGAGAGGCAGGAGGAGCTGTGGGGCTGGTGGCCTCCTGCCTGCTCCACACAGCCTGGCCCAGCCAGGGTGAGAGCAGAGCCAGCAGCCTCTCTTCCTCCAGGCAGGAGCAGCGATGGCAGCACATTGTTCCCTCACATGGGACAGAGCATGACTGGGCCTGAGCTGTTTCCAGCAGCAGCACTCTGCGCCTTCCCGGGATTGGCGGATAAAGGGGGTTGTGCTGCCCCAGCACGGTCTGTCTTAACGGTTGTGGAAGGGGATTCTACCTCTGGAGCAGGACACACAGGCAGGAGGGCTGCCTGGGGCCCAGAGCAGCTGCCCTCTGCAGCACGTGCCGTCTGTCAGGGGGAGGGGGGGTCTGATCTGCCGCAGGGCTGGGAGGAGCTGGGCAGAACAGGCACCTTCTCCAAATGTAGCCAAAGGGAACCAGGGCTCCCCACCAACCTGGTAACGTCCAAGCTGGTTTCCCAAATATTGCTGAGCTTGGCACTTGGCAGAGGCCTGCTGGCCTGCCTGCTTGCTTCACTCGCTTTGGGCTGCAAAACCATTTTTAAGGTGCTAAAATCAGGTCCTTCTGTATTAAAATTGCTGTCAGGCACAGCCCATTGCCCCCAGCTCCCAGGCACTTGTGACATCCCCAGATGAGCAGGGCAGTCAGCCTGGGGCAGGGACACGGAAGCGCCGGTGTGTCCTGGGAAGCAGGTGAGGGGCACAGCTGGTAATCAGTAACATATCATTGGAGGCCATGTGCAATCTGTCTTCTGCCTTCACTGTGTTGGTGCCTCACTGCAGCACATGCCCCAGTGGAAAGCAGCAGCTGGGGAGGGATGTTGGACCCAGTAGGCGAGGAGGGGGAAATGGGACTTGCAAGAGGGGTGTTGTGTGGCACAGCACACGTCCCGGCTCAGTGACTGTGAGGGCCCCTTGCTGGGGAGGAGCCTGAAAGCAAGTATTGGGCAGCTGACCTCTGCTCTTCCCTCCCTCCAGTCCTACAGGGTAAAAGGCAAAAGTAAATGGCTGCTTACTTTGAGCTGGTTCGCTGTGTTCCTGTAGGACCCCAGGCTGGTGCCTCAGGGGAACTACAGACTGAGGAGTGGGTGGGCAAGCCCCCAGGACCTCAGAGCCATGACAGTGCTATCTTTGGGCAGGGCTCTGTGGTAGAACACCAGGCCTGTGGCTCACTCCTGTGCTCTTACTCCCCTTACTTTAAAATTCCTCTGTCAGTAGTAACTCATGGCTGTACTGAGCAGGTGGGACATGGCTTAGGTGGATGTGGCCACCTCACCATGAGGCTGGCCCTGCTTTGGCCCTGAGCTGGATCCAGGCTGCTTGGGCTGAGTGAGGTGGGGGAAGCTGTGGCTTCTGAAGTCGTGCAGACTGAGGTACTGACCTGCTCAGGCAGTGAAAGGATCAACTGCCATCCTTCTCAGTATCTCCTTGAGGATGCTGTCCACCCACCTTTCCCCCACGCTGGGCTGCAGAGCTTCCTGCTGGGGAGGGCTAGCTGTGAGCCACATGCTGCTTCCCTACAACTTTGGTACCTGGTCCTCTTCTCAGGGGGAGGCTGTGCCACAGGGGTGCTGGTACCTCTGCTCCGTGGTGAGGCAGGTGAATGCCAATGCTGCACAATGTGCTCTCCCTCCACTGAACTGGCAGCTGGGTGGGGTCACGCCTGTTTGCACCTGGGAGATACTCCTGCTTTCCTGAGCCCTGTTTGCTTGTTAACTGCATGGGGAGCCACTTTCTTAATCATTTGCAGGGGGAGCCTGCTGGCAGCTTCCTTCCTTTCTGTCCCCTCCTCTCTCCTCTGGCCCTGAGCTGTAAGCAAGTCAGAGCCTCTTACCTGCCTCTCTCGGTGTCCAGGTTGGGGAGGACACCCCCCCTTCCCCACAGGCTTTCTGTTGCTCAGGCTACAGTGTCACATATTAAAATCAAAATAAAAGAGATTGGTGGGCATCCCCTTTATCTTCATGAACCCTCTCTGAATTCTCTCCTGGTGCAACCCAGGTGCTTACTGGGAGCAGTGAGTATATAGCAATCGCCTTACAGAGGTCTCACCAGCTCCCCCAGGGCAGCTGCCCAGCTGTAGGGGCAGGATGCAAGGAGTTTCAAAGGAGGAAAGTATGGGGGGAGTTGGAGGATCTCCAAAATGCTAAGGGGAAAAGTGAGGCTGCCTGTTTGTCAGACTCAAGCAAAATCAGGTTCTTTAGGCCATAGTTGCAGTAGCCCCCAGAAAAACCAGCTGTGTGATTTCTTTTGTACAAATAATTACAAATCTGCAGCCATTAAATAAAGAAGGAAATTATCAATGAAGTGCAATGAGCTCCTAGAGAAAGGTGGGAGCACTCCAGCTGCAGTCCTGGCCTGACCCGGCCCTGGTTCCTTGCCCTGGGCCAGGTACTCCAGTCATTGGCAGAGAGATGCCAATGCCCATTACCAGTGTAGCCCTTACAGAGGTTGCTGGTGAAAGGCTGAGCTCACAGCTGCTCCCTTTCACCTTCACCCATCACCATCAGGTGTGAAACTGCAGGAATTTAGTGACCCTGACTTTGCCTAACATACTTGCATTGGCTGAAGGGCTGAAGAGCTTCAAGGAGCCCAGAGGATACAGAACCATGAGCCTCATGTCCTGAGGAGACCGGCTGACCTGTGAGAGTCCCTCCATACAAGGGGCTTCTGCCAGGAGAGCGAGCAATAACCCTGTGCCTGCGGGCAGAGGGGAAGGTGGTGCCTCAGCCCTGGAAATGTTAGAAAGTCTTTTCCCCAAGCAGTGCCCAGAGCAGGCTTGCCCAGTTCTCTGCTTTCTTACTATTATTTGTTTGAATAATAGTTCAATAGTTCTTTGTCGGAAGAGGTATTCCCCTGGACATACATTTTTGCACCCATTGGGAAAAACGAAGTCTGATGTTCTGCCTCTACCTTGAATGTAATCCTGAATCTTTCTGCTGTAACCACTACTTGTTTGTAATGTGTATTTGACTAGCACGCACTCTCCCACTATGCAGCCAATGGCGAGGGGTGATCAGCACCATCAGAGCCGGATGGTGTTGGGGCATCAGATCCAGAGCGAGTATTCAACTGGAAAAGGATAAAAGTGACAAGTTAATGGGGGAGAGAATTGATCTTTAAATTGAATTATTTTTTCAGTTACAAATATTTGAAGAAAAAAATCCATTTTATTAAAAAAATTCCAAACAGCCACGTTCTCAAAAACTTGTCTGCTATGCTGGTGGGAGGGCTTGGGGCCATTCTGCCTTTTCCAGCTAAGGGTGGGTGATCCCTTTGTGTCTTTCTCAAACCTGAAAAAAGCAGCTTAAAAAAGCAGGTGGTGGCTCATCCTTCTCAGCTGCAGGGAGATTCCCTCAGTGTATGGAAATTACCTACCCTGCAACCAGAAAAGCAGGTTTTACCAGGGGCAGCTATTACAGTCTCCCCCAGCCCAGCAGCCTGGTTTGGACTGCAGGTGGTGATGAGGTGACACTGCCCCTTCCACAGCCACATTCCAAAGGAATTACCTTCACTGAACAGTACACATGCTGCAACTTCCACCCTCCCACGAGCTTGGACTTCTGAACACAGTTCTCCCAAGGGCCTGTGCCCTGTTACTGTCCCACTTTGCAGCTCAGCCTACACCTGCTTTTTCCAGAGACGCTTCTTGTACAGACAACACTCCTGTCCCCACCACCCAGCCCTGCTTTTTGCCAGCCTCTCTCCCTTTCCTAAGGGCCCTCCCGCTGCAGTGTCCCTACAACCCGTAGTTTCCAGTATGTCTGGCTTTTCTGGGGCTCTGCTGCGGACCTGCTCTTAGGGCAGGTGGTGCAGAGGCGAGGCGGGGCTGCCACTGCTGGCAGCAGAACTGGCTGTGCCCCGGCTGCCGCCTGACCTCGTGGGCTGCTCTGATGCAAGGAGCATCCTTGGTGCCAGCGCAGAAATGGGATCGCCATTGTCAAATGGAAGAAAGAAAAAATGAAACCGAGTCCTGGCCCTGTCAAAAAATAAGACAAAGCCCAGCACTCTCCCAAGACGCAGTTTTTATTTACAAACCCACCAAATAAAGGAAAGTAAGAATCTAGTGTCATCCCATCAGTAGTTTGTGCTCACAGACAAGCGCTTTCAGTAGAAAGTCACAGACCCCATATCCAGAGCCACCACCACAAAGCAGCAATTTTCCACTCCTGACCCGCGTCCCCGTTGCCGTCGCAGGGCGAGGAGAACGAGTTAGTCTCCCTGAGCCAGCTCCAACCTAAACCTTGTCCTGAGCTACAATGGTGCCAAAATATACATGTTCCTGGAGTAAATTTACAGCTTTTTGGTTAACAGTAAAAATCATCTAGAGACTAAAATGACAGCATGAAACACTCTTGTTTAGGGGAGAGGTGGTTTTTGTCTGCTCTCAGAGGAGACAAGGACCATCCCCTAAGGCTGTTACAGTGGTAACAGGCTGGTAAATTTGGGCAACTCTTGTCAACACCCCACACCAGTGCCAGGGAGGTGGGATGAAGCTGATGCCAGCTCCCCTTTCTCAGCTCCAGGTCAAAGGAACTTATCCAAGTGTCCCCCAGCAGAGGGGAGCCCTCGGCCGCCATGGGGAGGGGATGTGCTCTCCCTGCTCCTGTACAGCAGTGAGTCTCTCACCGGCCCAGTTCCCATGCAGCTGCTGTGCCAACTGTCAATGGCACCAGCTTTCATGGATCAAAGCCACCCCACAAGGGCCGTCTCTTGCCCACAGCTCCAGCCACAGACACACTCACACCCCCATGTGACTGCTGGCCCATGGGGCAGCACACAATGGCTCCAGCCAGGCTGCTCCCCCAGGCACGGGTGGGGACGCAGGGCTGAGGAAAGCAGAAGATGGGGGTGGCAGAGATGTGGAAAGCTGGGAGGGGGCACTTGGTTTTTGTAGCCAGAACACACTTGCCCCTCTGCAGCATCACCCTCGACCATCACCCCCCTCGGGTCTGCAGCTCGGCCTCTCGGCACTGCTGCCATCTGTCCCAGGTGGTCTGGCAGCCCCCGGTGGGGATTTTGTCACAGATACAAGTGGGTGGGGTGGGGAAGGACAGGGGGTGAGACATGAGGGGGTGGGGCAGAGGAGTGTGCGCCATCGAGAAGGTCCCCAGGATGGGGCGGGGTGGGGGTCACCCATCTATGTCCCAGCTGAAGAGATGGTGCTTCACGAGCATGTCCTGCACCCCTTCCTTCAGCGGCTTCTTCTCCTTCTCCTGCAGGACGACACAGAGATCCGGGTCAGTGCTCCACACCCAGAAAAGGGGAGGTCGTGTCTGTGGGCGGAGCCCAAGCACGCCGAGGCCTCCGGCACCCAGACAGAGCAGCTTCCTGTACTTCCCGCCTTTGCACAGCTGGCACAGGGAGAGGCCCTGTGGTCTGGAGAGCACCGGGGAAAGGGAGCCTGCCATTTCCCTCTCCCTCAGCTGGGCAGGGCAGGCAGTTCCCTCTGCCAGCACTGCCACACAGCTCCTGCTGCACAGCCTACTCTGGCAGGGAAAGCAGCCCCATCCACAGCCTCTGGAGCTGGCTCCAGAGGAGGCAGAGGATGGGCTGGAGCACAAAGCTGGGAGAGGGAGGCAGTAAGCAAAGCCCCCGGCTGAGTGAGAGAATGAGAGGTGCCTCCTACTCACCTCCCTCTTTATAGGCAGCTCCCAGTCCTGAGAGAGGCTGAAGGCAAATTTGCAGAGGACTCTGCAATGCAAACAGAAGAGAGTGATGTTAAAACAGACCCCCCCAGACCACACTCACGGCCTGTGCCCACAACTGCTGTCTCAGGCACACAAATACACTGTCTCCCCAGCCTGTGCCAGCATGCCACTAAGCTGACAAGGATGAAATTCCTTGTTTGATGGTGTTGAAAAGACAGCAGCAGACACTCATTCCCCGTTTCCTCCTCCTTGCTGGGCTTCACACCCTGCCAGGCCCAGGCTGGAAGGAGGAGCTTGAAGATGTGACTCAAGTGCAGCCCCTACAGAGCCTGGTGCAGTAACACAGGGAGGCACGGGCAGCCCCGGGGGACCACAGACAGGCCTGCCCGAGGGCTGCACGCAGCTGGCAATGGCAGACTGCAGGTTCCCCTCCAGGAAGCAGACCCCTGCCAGTAGCACCTCAGAGTTCTGCAGCCCCCCCCCTCTCTGGAGCAAGAGAGGTGTCCTGCAGCAGAAGTGCTGTAAGGGATTGGCATGGCAAGCTCCCTTGCTGGCTGGGAGAATGACATAAGACATGAACCAGTCCCCCTCGGTTCTTTGGCTGTGCCCTACTGGCACTGCACCCATGCTGTGAGAAAGAAGCCGTGGGACACGGCAGCCCAGAGGTGGAGGAAACCCCCTCCCATTCAGCAGCAGACTGAGAACATGACACCCTGAGGTGTGCACACACACACAGGCCTGCTCTGGCTACAGATGCTCCCACTGGGGCCCGAGGCAACCCAGTGATGCAGACAAAAGCCAGCTCCCACTGAACAGCAGCAGCAACCAGGCTGGAGCAGTGGTGATGCAGGGGATTTTCCCTCCAGCTCCCTGGGACTTCACCTGGCTTTGCAGAGTGCAGGAGAGCATGGATGACAGGAGTCATGGGGACGTGTGCCCTGGGTTCCAAGCGACTGCCTTGTGTGAGCTCAGGCACTAAAGCTGCTTTCAGCCCCTGACATCACTCCCTCACCTAACCAGGGAGTCAGTGGGCAACTGACTCCTTCCCAGCCAACGACCATCCAACTGTCTCCCTCGCACATTCCCTGTTCCCTGCTTGGACTTAGCGTGGCTGGCAAAGAACATGGAGAGCAGTGGGGTTGAAAAGGCAGTCTCTCCATCAGAGTAGGTGTACAGCAGGAGGTTGCTGGCAGGCAAAGGATGCCTGCTTGTCACAACAGGTCCCCAGGAGCCAAGCTCTACTCTTGGTTCAGGCAGGCACAGTGCCTCACATTAAACTGTCCAGAGATTTGTTGCTGCCTTAGCAGACAGCAGGAAATCTCTGCAGCTGGGATGTCTGGGCAGCCCACGCTGCAACTCACTGGAGAGGGCCCAAACTCAGCCATAGTGAGGGCCACCTCCCGCAGAGGAGGAGGAAATCCATTCCAGACACTGGCAAGGCCCATAAGAACACTCACCTCAGCTCACATTTGATCTGTACCCAGCCAGGACTGCGCAGGAATGACCAGGGATGGAACCATTTCTCCACGGTCTGCAGGCTTGAGCACAGCACCTCCAGCCACAGGTGCAGCACCTGCTCACTGCAACAGTGGGGTAGAGGCATGTTACTCAGCTGCAGCCAGGCAAAGAAACCCCATCCCTCTGGGACAGTCTATTTTCAGCCCAAGCCTTGACCCCCACCCACAGTCCTGTCCCCAGTGGGAACAGGATAACCCAGTAAACTTGTGTCAGCCACTCCACACAATAGGAGCTCCTTCTCCCAGCTAGGAATCAGGCCAGCACAATACACAAGGAACAAGTCTCACCCAGTGGCTGCAGTGAAAGGGGGGAAAAACAATGCTGTGGCCTAAGATTGAAACCACTGCTGCCCTTAAGCCCACTCTGTCCCTTCCCAAGCTCTTGCACCCACAATGCTGAGGGTATCAGGGCCAGATGACTCACTTGAGTCCAACACAGATGAGAGAACGAAGCTTCACGTCCATCTGTGCATGTGCAGCATCGTGTGTCATGTTCACAGCCTGAACCGCCTGCAGGGAGGGAACATGTGGTTACTGCTGGGCAGCCATTTCAGCAACACAGCCAAATGCTGCCCTCCCTGGAGCTCCCACCCTCACCAGTGCACCAGAGGGGCTAAGGGAAGGTCTGGGAGACTCTTCGAGCATCTCCTTCCAACAGTCTCCACAGGAAACATCCCCAAAGTAGGAGCTGGGCTCTGGCTGGGCTTGGGGCAGCACTCACCCGGTAAAGCAGCTCCTCTGGAGTGAGGACTTTGCCATCTTCATCAAGCCTGTAAAGATCACAGCAGAGACCCAGCTAGCTCCAGAGCCACCCTAGGCACACACAGGCCTTTCCTGCTTCATACCCCAACAGCTCTTGTGCTACTGCTGAGCCCGCAGGTGCCCCTGCGGGCACGAGAGAGCCAGATACAGACCCAGAAGCAAACAAAGGAGCCCAGGGGAGGGGACAAGAGCCACTGCCAGCCCAGGTCAGCACAGGCACAGCAGCCTACTGACACCCCACTCACAGAAGGATGGGGCAGACCATGACCCTTGCCAACGTGCAGAGCAGCATCAGTTTGATGAGCAAGGAGGAAGAGGGCACAGACCTGTAAGTCTTGCAGAGCACGAGGCGAGAATACACAGAGTCAAAGTCCCGTTCCACTTCCCGGCTTGCAGCCTAGAGGAGCAGAGGGACAGTCAGCACACTCTGCCCTACAACCCCTCACCTCAGTCCTCTCCGAAACTGCCCCATGAAAGGAACTGGGACATCTCACCTCTTCAATGAACAGCCAAGGGTGGCAGGCTCCCCCCAGCAGAGATGGCTTCTTCAATCCATGTTCAAATATGGACTTCAAGGCTGGACAGAGTGTCCCTCGCACCAAGTCCGTCACCCCCTCGGTGACAGAGTCATCTCCAGCGATGGAGTACTGAGGAACAGGAAGAGCCAGCTCTCAGCATACTGGCAGGCAGCAGAGCATGGAGGTGTTCACTCACCCTCACCTCTGCACAGACCAGTTCCATTCCCAGGTGCCTGCCAGAACCCCCTCTCTCCTTTACCTGTCATACTCTTGCATAAGGCCCTGTGTTCTGTGCTACCGTAGGGGATCTCTTGGGACCTTTGTGCTTAGGTGGTGCCCAGCAGACCACAGCGTTCAGCACATAGGAATGTGATGCTGACTGAGCTAAGGTATGGAGAGGGACTTGCACTGAGGGTCTCTAGGACTCTGTAAGCTGCTAAAAGTCAAGACAAACAGAACTAGATAGGAATTTCCAGGTCAGGGGATGCACCACTTTGAGGTATCACGCTGACACTCTGCTAACACTCCCATAAGTGGGATCCTCTCTGTTTCCACAGTTAGGAGGAGAAATGCTCAGCAGTGCAGGACATGTTTGCACAGAGAGGTGATCTGCATCTAAGGAGCCAGCCCTGAGAGAGAGGGAAGGAAGCAAGTGAGATGTCAATAGTGACATCTCTGGGGGCTTCTCTTGGGTGTCCTGGGTCAGACTTTGAGCTCTTCCTCACTCCCCAAATGCTGAGAAGAGGGAGAACTGGGCTTTCTCCACTTCCCCTGAGAATTGCTTAGGTCAACAGCTGCTGCTGTTTGTCTCATACACAGTACCCCAATCCTGAGGGCATATTGAAGTATCTGCTATAGATAAGTGCCATCTCATCACTGCCAGCTGTAAGAGGAACTAAGACAGATTGTCCCCTTGGGCACAGCTGTTTGGGGAGAATTTACTGTCACGGTCACAAAGCATGAGCAGGATCCATAGGTACAGCTTCAAAGGAGGAGAAGAACACAGGCAGCTGGGAGCAGACAGAAACACTGCCCAATAGGATCCTCCTGCTTCTCTCCCTGGTGCTTTCTCAGCTTTCATCTCTAGGGTCCTTGCAACCCCAGGCATCTCACACAGGTGCTCCTCAAAGCCCGCTGGGGCCCTCATTCACCGCTTGGTCAGCATGAGGAAGTTGAGCAAACAGGCTTAGGAAGATAAGCTGCCTGATCACATCACAAAGCACTCAATGGCCAGAGAAAGCAAACAGACTGAAGCAGGGAAATCCATGGCTCTTTTCAACTGTGGTTTTTTCAGTTATGACATAACCCTTTTTTGTAATGTGGGGTGTTTTGTAGTTGTGGGGTTTTTTAAGTACCTCTTTACTCCGCTCATCCAAGATCTCCACAAATTTTGCAGGAAACCAACCTACAAAGAGTGAACAAAGAGAAAAGCCTGACAAAGATACTGAGAAATCCTTACACAAAGCCCAGTGGGAGCTGAGAATAAATCAGAGTTCATAGGGCCCAACCCCAAAGAAGGAAGCAAGCAGCCTCAAAATCACAATAATTAAGGCAGCTGCATGAGAAAGCCAATTGCAAGACACTGCCCACATGCAGCAGTGATGACATGCATCCAACCACCCCGTGCCAGGAGGATGGAGCCTAAACTTGCTGTTTGCAAGAAGCAACCAGGTCACTGCTGCATGACTGCTCTCATACATTTCCTTTGTCCCTGGCAGATACTCTGGGTACCTGGCACAGCCTTTGCTGCCAGAGCAGTTGTTGTAGATGAATGGATGCTCTGCATCCGGCCCCACTCTCCCCAGTGCAACACATCCTGTTCTCACCTCTCAGTCCATTCAGCTCTCCCACCCAACAGTGCTCGTCCTTCTGGGAAATGATCTGAAAAAGAGGGAGTAGAAAATGCCAGTTGAAGAGGTTGCAGTGGCAGGTGGGGTACAGCTGCCTGGCTTTATGTCTACAATGAGGAACTGCTTTCTTCTCAACTGCTTTGCCACAGTTCTCTTCTCACATGGCCCAAGGCCTTCAAGGGCACAAAGCTAATGCAAACACCCTGTTCTCCCCAATTCCAGATGGGATGCTCGTAGTTAAATGCAAATGGATACTTTTACAGTCTTACCACAATTCAGTGTGCAGTGTTAAACCGGGACTTGGGTTGGACCAAATCCATCTTTTGCACATCTGTACAGCAGCCAGGAAAGGGGCTTTGTGGTGGCAGAGAGAACGACCCACAAGACAACACTCACAGGAACAGACTGCCTCATCCCCAGGCAGCCCGCAGGAGCACCAGCTGTTTCTCCTGGGCTCCCAACTGGGCTCTGAGCTTATCTTCTCCCTTCTTTCCCTGCAGGAGAGGTAGTGCAGCGTCCCAAACAAGCTGGGTCTGCCTGTCCCCCCCGGTGCCTGTCCCCTCGGCTGACACACCGTGATGATGTCGTTCTTGCGGAAGCCCAGCTCATCGTCATCGTGGCGCTCAAAATCCAGCAGTGCCTTGGCTCGGCGGCGCCGGTTGCGGGAACAGGCCACGTAGTTCTCGTGGTCCCGCTGGTGGCTCTCCATGCTATAGTCTGGGGTCAGATCCTAGCAGGCATGCACATTAGAGCAGAGAGGAATGAAAAGCCATTCATAGGTGACTCCCAGCTATCTGCCAAAGCTTGCCTGCCCCTGTTCCCAACCCTTTTCCTGCTCCTAGCCAGCAGACAACCTCCCAGCACAGCCCTTCTCCACCAGGAATGGATTAAGCAAGCCTCACCCTCAAGCCATTACACCTGGCATGTTCTTTCTCAAGCCCACACTTCAGAAGCATTTGAACAGCCCTGTTCTGTGGTGGACACTCAAAACCCATGCCTGGAGCACACAGCAGTGCAGAGCCAGCTGTTTCCACTCACAATGCTGCAGTTCTTGGGATCCACACACTGGAAGTGCCGTGCCACCTGGAGAATGGCCTCACGCAGGTCAGCCACCAGCTCTGTCTGCTTTATGTTCTTGGCTTTCAGTGCCTCCAGATCATCGTCCCCTGGTGGAACCCACACAGCCAGAGGGAAGGCAAGGGAAGGAAAACAAGTACATGGTATTTATTTTTTGTTACCATTAGAAATTACTGGTTCTGAAGAAACCCAAAAAGCCTAACCAGAAGTACCTAGACTAAGGCAAGTATTTACTGCCAATCTATTCAATAACATAAACAGCAAATACCAATTTGACTGCGTCAAATTTTAAGGAGATGGTACTTCAAACCAACACGGAACTGGGATATGTCATCTTTGATCTGTCTGGGAAACTCAGTATATCAAGCTACTACTTTAGAGAAGTGTCTACAGTATACAGTCAGCTGAAGTGTGGCACACAAGGCTGGAGAACTTGCAGTAATTCTCTTCAACTGAAATGATCTTGAAATTGAATCAGCTTTTGGTTGAACTACTTCTGATATTTGTATAACTCACAGGCTGATAACACATTCTTCACTGAGTCTTGGAAAAGATTTGAAAAACCAAGACAGCCCACTTTCCTGTGCCAGTTGTGAAGTCAGAGCCACGAGAGCAAAGCCACCACCTGCTTTAGACCTCAACCTCCTTAGGAACCACACTTCAAAGGTTTGGGGTGTATAGAAATGGTCACGAGCCCAAAGTAAAAGTTACCAAAGCATCTTTCAACTATCACTAATCCGCCCAGGAGTTTTGACAGCCTATGTCTATTACTTTATGCAGAAAGATACCAGATGGGATGTATTCTTTAGATAGGTAATGTATCTGAATGCCTTATATACTAGGTACATGATGTTTGGGGACAATGAACCATTTGCTTCTTTTTCTAAAAAAATCCTTTTGTATTAAATTCGAAGTGTACTTTCATATATCTATTTTTGCTCTCTACAATATACTGAAGATGTGGTAGCTTGATTAACAAAATTAACATTTAAATAAATGTATTTTTCACTGAACTCCAATGTTTATACAAACACAGCTTTTATTCAGCAGCCAAGGAAATCACTGGCTAGCAAATTAGTACTCTGCTTATCTTCTAGCAGCATTATAGAAAACAATATGAATAAAGTGTGGCCTGAGCTACAGCTGCTGCAACAGCTATATACACATTAAGCTTCTGCTAATTTAAAAGTGATTAACAGTATCTTTTAATATGTGATCCTAATTAAAAAGGCCCAAACTTTAGGAACGTAAATAGAAGCACAAAATTAGATTTAAAATTATTTTTATAATTGTTTTCTATTTGCTACATTAAATTATTTGAGATACATCAAAGAGCTTAAGAGAAAACTGAACTTTGCTTCTCGACTGGAAAAATTGTGGGGCACAGTTGCTCCCAGTCCAAGCAATAAAAAAATAAGAAAATCTCCTCCTCTGTGTCCAGGGGTAGGATATAGAGCATGCAAGAACTCTTACTATTCAGAGATGCAAGGATTGCAAACAGATAGGTGAGCACGTAGATGTCGGGGATTCCCAGAAATTTCATGCTGCTAAAATAGACTGCGACTAGAGAAGAAACTAAACCACAGCCACACTAGCTCTGTGGGCTGCTCTCATTTACATAGATCATTGATTCTTTCTGTCATCTCTGTTTCATCCATCCAAAATACCATTCTCTTCCCTCTGTTCACAGATCAATCCTACCCAAACACAAGCAGGAGACGTGGGAAGCAAGTTCCACACTCCCCACATTAGAGTGGACATGGTACAGCGGAAAGCAGCTGGCGTGCCCCCAGCCTCACCTCACTGCACTCAACACATACACTTTCAAACTTCAACACGTTCATTTCCAAACAGGAAACCAGTGCATGATCAGCCACATGTGAGGAGGCTCTACTTTGAGCCTGCGAAGGCAGACAAGCTGCACAGCTCTGCACAGGATGAGCTCTCCTGCATTCCCTTGGTGCAATGCCCACACAACAGGAAAACACACCTGGCACATTCTGCTCTCCACCAAATTTCCTTTCGTTATTTCTTTCTATTCCTGCATTGGAAATCTGGTTCAACTCCTCAAATCTCAACTGGAGAAAGCCCTGACCAACCTGATCTAGCATGAGCAAGAGTCTAGCTTTGAGCAGGAGCTGTTGGAATACAGACACCGAGAGGTCTCTTCTAAACAGTGCTCCTGTGATTCTATGACTCCTGTCCAAGTTACTACCACATCTGAATTCACTCTAAGGAAGAAGAATTAAGCTCTGGGTAAATTCTCATTCCCTCCCAGATGAGGGCTAAGTACCAGTTCTACACAGTAACTATCATAGGCAGCAGACTTTACATTTAGGATTGATTGATTGTCAGTTCGCAGTAGAGGGTGAATTTATTCCACTCAAGCTTTCCTTCCTCTCACTTGGGCTGAATTTTTCCATTGTGGTCAACTGCTGCAGGATGACAACTTCTCAGTTTTAACCAACATTTTAAATATTAAGAATAATGTGAGGTAAAAAACATGATGGTCATCGTACAGAAGCCCCACTAAAATGAGAAAACCCTATCAATTATCTTGGTTCTGCCACTGATTTATTTTGAAGCTTGAACTTAAAGTTTATCTCACTCACTATCACCTCCATAAAAATACTCAAACACAGTCAAGGAGACTGAGACACAAGAAAGGTGCATGTGGCAGCCAAGTTCCTGCCAGTTCAGTCTGTACCGACTGTGTGATAACATTACATACAAAAGCTCTGAGTTTAGGTTGCACAAGCAGCTTTCCTATGTTTCTTCACTTCTGCACGCTTGACTTTACAGCATTATGGGTATTCTACCACAATTTTTCTATGTAATGCTCTGTGTGCTTGTAGGAAGCCTGTGACAGTATATCAGCTTCCTGGAGAACATCAGAAAAGCTGCTCTCTGGAAAGAACAGTAAAGCCCATTTTTAGATTTATTCAGGCCTTTCAACCACAACAGGAACACTGTTTGAGCCCTGTAAATTCAGTACGTTGTCTTCTTCCGGAAAAACAATTCCTGTGGTGACATGTGGCAATTTCAAGAAAGCTAGCCAATTTCAAGTAAGGTGATGACAGTGAGGCTTACAGCAGAGAGGGCTCTCATGGAGTCAAGAAATAAGTTACTCTTAAACCCATGCAAAAGCTATTCTGACTGTGCCCTTTCTGGACATACGTTGGCTTGGCTCATAAGTGAAGAAAATTAAGAGTCAAAAGCATTCACAACATCGAACTCTCAGAATAAGTAAGGGAAAATATAATGATGCTTTCATTTATAATTTTGATGGGTGACACACTAGACATCCTGCCCTGTCTCAGATCTTCAGAGATGTTCCTGAATTGAGCACAGTAAGATCAGAGAGTACCACATCCAGACTGTGGACTGCATAAGGTCTGCCAGAAAATGTGTTTGACCTGTTGGTCAGTGTAAAAAGGACATTACAACTGGGCTGAGCTGCACCTGCTGTTGGTCACCATTCATGGACTGTCTAACCTAAAATTTACTTTCTGGGCTCAAACCAAAGAAAGCAAGTAGTAAACTGCACTTGTTCCCTCTCATCCTTCAGTTCTGACTCCCTCCTCTCCAATCCCTCTGTCCCAACGTTTCCCTGCTTTGCCTGCTCCACTCCTTCCTAAGTTGCTGTGGCCATCAACTACACATGAAAGGTGCAGGATTGTCCTTACCAAAAAGCAGAGAGGTGATGCCAGATTTCCTGCGCTGGGTCCTGCGCCGCACAATCTGAGGGAGAGGGAAGAGAGAAAACAAAGTGCACACATTAGGACAGATTTCAGAAATAAAGTGAAGCAACTCTCCACACCAGTCAGCTCTGGGCAAGTGGTCCTGACAGCTACCACTAGAAGGGGCAGGCCAGTGAACAGGCAGCTTTAGACAGGAGTTGTTCGAGTCCTAACACACTGAATCAGCTCTACTGCTTCATTTGCTCCAAGTGCAACACGTTATTTATACCTTAACTATTACAAAGGCATAATTGAAGTTCAAGAATCAACCATGATCCATGTAAGTAATTTTAATTCTACTTCTATTTGTCATCAAAAGCAATTCCACATGTAATTGTATATAAATTTTTAAGTGGATGGCTATTACATTTTAGAATTGCCTGAGTGTCTTGTCTGTAACTGTGGATCTTAGTCCAAGATTAAACACAGGCGCATTTTTAATTCAGCTTCTCAAAAGCAGCTGCTTCTGTTTTCTGACTCTACCTTTCAAGGTTATTTTAGTGTACCAGTTTCTCACTAATGGATTAAATCCAGTTCCTACTCTCTGTGTGCTTCAAGCAAATTCTACCAAAAGCATATGTTGTTTCTTTTAGTTTCCATTAATGAAATACATCACATTTCATCATAACTCTCATGAGCAATAATTACAATTATTGCCAATATCCCTTTCATCTGAGGATTTATCAACAAGGACAGATCTGGCACCATTTAATTGGTATAGAACTTCCAAATACATTTTCTCCATTGGATAACAATTATCCTGGAGCCAAAAATCCTCCCAAACAGGAGGACCTCTTGCTCACAAACCATAATTGGGTGGGAATACGTAAGGGAATGGTAAAAAGGGAGCAGCAGAGGCAGGTGGGACTCTGTGCACTCACTTTGGATAGATTGTTGACAGTGGTGCTGGAGTTGAGTAGCTGCCCCTGCTCAGCGATGAGGTAGGCCAGGTGTTTGCGGCGCTGGGTCTCCACCGCCACATCCGTCAGCGAGCCGGCCACGCGCATGGCCTCCCGCAGCAACACATCTGCATCCTCAATCTGGCTCGGGATGTCTGACAGCGTGTTGAAGATCGAGGCAGAGTTCTCGGACTGGATCAGCTCATCCTCCTGCAACACCAGTCATTTTTGCCTCATGGAGTGGTGAACACGACGGCTGTGCTCCTGAGGCTGCTAGACGCAGTTTTACATTCAGCGTACAGCCCGGGCAGGTACAACCAGAAAATTCCATTAAAAACACCCTTCAGCAGGAATAGTCCAAGCTACTTTTGAGAGGGGGACAGCATCTTTTACTGCTCTACTGCCCTCTCCTCCCAGAATTCTAGCTGGGATTTTTTTGAATCACAGCATTCACCATTGAAATGAAATCAAACCAGCACAGAAAACCAAACTCAAACCTATTCTGCACCAACCACCAGGACTGGTCACAGCAGGGATCTTGCTAGGGATAAGAGAATGGAAGCTGCACTCTGGAGCACTGACTATGTCAAGTCACTATGACTATGTCCACCTCCCCCTTACTCCCAGCAAGATCACCCTTGTCCTTCACACAGCAAACTGAATACAAAACTGTTTTTCACATAGAAAAGGAAAGATCAGGCCAGCCAAATCAAATGCAGTCAGGACAATGCTCATCTCTTAGAGCATTCAGCAGTGCCATTCAAAACTTCCCAGACGATCACAACTTCGGCTTTCTCTCTCCTCCCAGACTGTGCAAAATCAAGAGGTATCTCGGTTTAGGTTTAGGTAAGATGGACCCTCAGGCTGGGATCTAGACTGATTAGAGGATGGCAGCTGATAAGGTTTAATTATGTGGCGACAAATGAGATATGCACAGGAAACAGCAATCTCTAATTTCTGTGATGTGCCTTAGAAGTTTTTCACAGCCTCCCGTTCTGAAGGCAGCAGGCAGTCGTCTTCCCTAACACACTTCCAAACCACATATAGCAAGTGGATACAAAACCTCCTTGCCCCTAAATCTCAGAGTTAAACACTAAAATATAAAGGAGGGAGAGGAGCTGGGAATTACCTTCATACTCAGCATGCCCAAAGTGACTTGGAACAGCACCAGAGAGCCCTCGTAGAAGAAGAGGTCCCAAATACGCAGCAGCAGCTTGATGTGGACAACACTAGCGAAAGAGGTGAGGAACCAGTGCAAGGTGATCAAGGAGAGCTCTATGAACAGAGACATGGAAAAAAATCACAACAGAAGAAGTGAGTCAACCAGTGAAGGTGGACTCTTCTAAGAGCTGTCCTCCATGCATTGCCTCCAGGGTCAGGAGGTTTGCTCCTCTCCCTGATGCTCCCCTTTGTGAAAAAAGAACAATACCCTTTGTCTGCATGTCACCCTGGCAAGAAAAGCTACGGTTTCTAGGGCACACTTACCAATGTCGTGCTCCTGAAGCAGCTTGTCCAGGCGGGGCAAGTACTGCACGATGAGCTGCCGCAGGACACGCTGGTCTGTCTGCACACCCATGAGGGTGGTGCTGAAGTAGGAGGCGGGAACCAATTCCTCGATGATAGCACACATCATCCAGAAGGCATCTTCCTCCTCCAAGAAGAGCAGCAGAGAGGCAGCCACCTAGGATTTTGAAGGAAGAAAAACTGCATGTCCTAAGAGGAATAGAACTCTTTCCCCACTTTCTCACATGGAGAGATGGACCAGTATCTAGGTGACAAAAATCTTCCTTCTGCAGGAGCTCTCCTGCAGTCTCCACTGAAGGGATTTCTCCTCAGTGTAATGACTGCCCCCTCCCCAACAGATGGACCAAAGTCTTCCATATCTTTGGATGCGTGGTGCTACTCTGCTCTCCTTTCCTTAGGAAAAATATTCCAGGTGGAAGGGATTTCTCTTCAGCTCATCTGGAGACTACAGTATCTGGCAGCACTACCTCAAATCATTCACTCTGGTGTAGCAACCAGAGACAAACTGATCCCTATCACAAAGACACTCTGAAAGCAGGTTACCATGCCAGTGCCCTGGCAATATCCAATGTCTGGGTAGAGCCAGGCAAGTCCCCGTAGTATCCTGCGCAGCCGTGGCACCCCGATGCTGTTCATGTTGGAGAAGCAGGCGTTGCTGGGCATTGTGCGTAGCAAGTCCTTTTCAATCTGTCAGGCAGCCATAAACAAGGACAGAGTCAGCTTGCAGCATCTGAAAAACTGCCTTCAGCTCTTTGCACTTCCCCCTGGCCCGCTGCCTCAGGGAACTCTGCCTTCCCACATCCACCTGTAAGTCCTCAGGCACCACAGAAGGTGGCCCTGTCCAAGCACCTGGCGTCAGTTTAACAGCCTTTACTGACATGTGGGAAAATGCCAGTGCAGACAGTGACCTGCCAAATCCCTAGAAATACTTACCTAAACTCAGACCCTAGTTTCACCACTGACAATAGTAAACATACACTAGTTGGGAATTTCATCTGCTTGGATTTCAAGCATGGCTTCCCAACAAACATATTCCAGAAAAAAACCAACAACCTGGCCAAATCTGTGAGGTCAAAGGAAGACGGAAAACATCCTTTAACAGACTTGTTGGTGTTTGGAAATTTTGTGTTCGGGGGAACAAAGACAAGCCCTGAAAGCAGCTGCCATAACCTCAACAGGGGTGCATCTGCCAGCCTTTCACCCTTCCCTTCTCTCAGTGAGTACCAGGATGTTTGCTGAGATGCAACTGCAGCATTGTTTTCTAGTCTGCAAGTAGCATGATCAAACCCTTTCCCCGCTGTCCTAGGAAAGAGCACAGCTAAACAATTGCTATTCCAACAACACAAAGGAGAAATATGCCCCACAGGATTAAGCTTCAGCAGGATTTAAGCATGCATCCTCTCAACTGCCCCTGCTGCAGGTGTCAGGCAGACACCCCTTCCCCCTCACACAGCAAATCTTGCCCTTCTTCCCACTCAGCACTAGGAAGTATCTCCTACCTGTTTGGCAGCAATGGTTTCATCATTAGAGCTGTTTTTCACAATATCCCGATATGACATCTCTGAGTTCCTCTTCTTCTGCAAAGCCCCTGAAAGGCGCATCCACAGCTGGGGGGACAAGGTGAACAGAGATACAAGTCACTCGGCCAGCCACAGAAGGCCATAATCTCGCACCCCCTCAACCAAGAGATCCCACTCCATGATCTTGTACTCCGGGCAGGAGTGCCTGCCCAGAACAGGCAGCACTCTCACCTGTGGCCTCATGCTATGTGGGATGCCAGCCAGCACCAGGGAACGCAGCTTGTCTGAATGTGGCAGGGTAACCTCAATTTTGTCCCAGGTGAGGTCACCCACATCATGGTTGTGTGTGAATTCCAGATGAGCCTGCCACTTGAGCCTCTGCTGTGGCTCCTCCGTCAGTGGCACTCCCAAAAGCTTGCTGGAGTTTGGCTCAGCACCATCTGCTTCAGCAAAGGGAAGGGAAAGGAATGGAGACAAGTGAGAGAGGGAACAGGAGAGGAAATGAACCCAAGGCAGGGTGGGGAACAGGATGGTCATCTGAAAAAAGCACATTCAAAACATTAATTTCTTCCAGTCAGAGCATGGAAAAGCAAAGGTTGGTTTCTAACTGCCTACTCCATGCAGCAAATTTTATGGTCATAAGCAAAAGGCTTGGGACCTTGAGAACAAAGCAGCTGTCGGCAGGCTTCTAGTCTCTATTCATGATTTAGAGCACAGTGTGGCTGGAATTAAACAAGATCCTGGCAGCAGTTATCCTGCTGGGTTTTGTAAGGATCTGTAAATCAGACTGACAAAAGCATAGCAAGCCTCAGAGCTGGAAAGCAGAAGCTATATGTTCATGGAAGTAATGAGGTGCAAAATGTTAACTTTGGGGATATTTAACCACCAAAAAAGCTTTAATAAGGACACTTCCAAATTCACAATGAGAGAGCACCTTAACCTGAGGCTGGCTTCCTAAAATAGATACTTTAGCACAAGGACAGGTTTGACATAAGGCACTCTTTCCTTCATAATATAATACATCCCAATAATGCGCTCCAAATCCTTCTGCTGCTTTTATAATGCACAGGTCTATCAAATGCTCTGGCTGAAAAAAATCACTGCGTTCTGTCCTCATCTTCAGGTCATTGCTTCAAAGAGGAGCCTCTATGATTCAAGGTGCCTCAGGGCACACATGCAAACAACTTCTGCCCTTACATTATATAGCCTGAGCCCTGGGAATGACCCCCAGAGCACATGAAACAATTCCCACATATCCCACTCCTTTCTCTTCCTCTTTGCTAAGGCAGCCAGCTGTCGTAGTTCAATGCTCAGCTGCAATAGCACTCCATGCCTCCTTCTATGTGGTTGCCTGCCTCCATAGCTTGCAGAAAAACCAGGATGTAAGTTTTTCCCCTACAACTGGCCCCACACTTTGCTGAGATGCTGAGGTGGCCAGAACATACCACCACTCACCTTGGCCATGAGTTTTTCAACAGACAGCACATTTTACTGCACCTGCTTGAGCCCTTGCAGTGCTACTGAACACAATGGAGATCCCACTGTGAACTGGGAAAGTTGCCCTTCCCCAGCATGCAGCTGCTAATGGAACTGGTAACTTCTCAACTTTTCTCCCTCTTACCCGTGACACAAACATAAGGGGATGGAAATGACTGCTGCATAGTCTATGCTCTGGACTTCCATAAGGCCAGCACATCTAATGCACTTGATTACAAATGGTAGGATACACAAACAGGTGGGTAGACAAGATCTAGCACAGAATGGCTGCAAAATCCTGCCACACTTGAAAGCATGGGAAGGGCTGGACACAATGCAGGCTGGAGGGACGGGACTGGTTTTACCTTCCTTGTCAACTCGGAAACCAAATTCATCGTAGCGGAACTCTGGCTGCTCGACAGATTCTTCTTTCTGGGAGATGTAGGAAGGAAAACAGACATTTTCAGCAGTTTATCACTGAATAACTGAACACAGACACGTGGATATTGCCCCATCCCACCACTATCCACACTGTGCCCTCTGAGCAACTAAACCCCTTGGCCCTTTAATTTTTAAAGCCTTGCACCACAATTCCCAGCTGAGGAGATGCTGCATGCCATTCCCATTTTGACTTCTTCATGGGAAAAAACTACAGATTTTCCCAGCAGGACTTGAGCTCACCATCTTATGAAGATCAGAACTGCCCGCCTGGAGGGATACGAAGCCCTCCTCATGGACTGAGGAATATACACACACCAGCTAAAGTGGTCTTTACGGTTTGCATCACTAATACACAGCAGTCCTTCCTGTTACCTCTGCACACACACTGCAAATTCAGCTCCCTGCACCACTCCATCTCCTGCCTGCTGCTCTCAAATTTCTTTTGAAAGGCAGTGGGCAAAACTGGGATTTGCACCTGTGATGCAAGTCCAAATTATAGGCCAAAGAAACTTAAGGTCCAGGACCCAAATCTCAACCGTCCTCACCTGTGCTCATGGTTGGCATTGGGGCATATTGGGGGATACACACTGCAGGTTACAACCAGGCTTTTTTCAGGAGTAAAAACCTACTGCTCTCTCCCCTTTCCTGCAAGCCCACCTGTGCCTCCTGTGGGGACTCTCGCAAGCACTGCACCGGGGCAGCACCCAAGAAGCAAGAAGCACTGCCCACATAGCTCCACAAAAAGCTTTACTCTGCTTTCAGCAAACACTGCGGCTAAGTTACAAAATTCCATAGCTGCTTCCTTCCTTCCTGCTCTACCCACCTGGTAACAAGCTCGAGGCTAGCACTTCCTGCCATGCACAAGCCATCCAGAGTAGCCTGATGATGACAGAGGCTCCCTGAGGGTGTCAACATTTTTACAGTGGAGCAATAGTTGCAAAACAGCAGGGAAATAATTCACACAAGTTTCTTTGTACTCTGCAAAATCCTCTTGCAAGAGCCAGGATACAACCGCAAAACATGTGAAACCCACAACCAAAGGAAAAGTGCACCCCTCCCTCCTTTTCCCTGTGGCTTTCAGGGACCACCAGAAAACACCAGGATCCCTCTACTTTTGCATAGCCAGAGAACATCCCCACCCTGCCCCACACTGTACCTGTGTGTATTTTGCCAGGATCTCCTGAGGCCAAATGCTGGGTGTGAGTGCTGAGAAGGGACCCCCAGCAGAGGGAGTGTGATGGCCTAAACAGAAAGAGATCAACACATAGCAGTGAAAACCTCGAAGAACACCCTTGGAAGACACACTCAATACAGACTGTTCTAGCATGGGAGGGACTCACTCATCAGTTTGTTGCTACTGCTACTCGAGACACAGAGACAGCTCCCACTGCACCAAGGAAGCCAGTAATTTCAGATGGTTTTGTTCCTTATTATTGAGCAAAAGAGGTCAAATGGAGTTTCCTCTAAGAAAGCGATTCTTAGGGAAGAGAAACAGTTCCATGGCATCATATGATCACTCACCTGCTTGGAAAAGTTGTGTGATCAGCAACAAGCCAGGAGATTCATCACCAAATAACTATTATTTTGCAGAAGTAAATGCCTCCTATGGACCAGCACCAGCAGCACTCCAGAGTTCCCTGAAACTCACCCAGGTACCAGAATGGAAAATCAGAGCCCTCAGAAAGTTGCTCAACTGCTCCCTTTTTTTCCAGCAGGCTGGGATATTGTCAGACCGTGTCTAGAGAGCTGCAGCAATGAAAGTATGCCTATAATCTTGGTCTTTTGTGTTCAAAACAAGCACCCTTCCAGTCTCAGGTAGAGTCCCAGTGAACAGCTTCCCTTGGAATACAAGCAGACATCAAGTATTGCAATTGAAGCAGACAAACACGTCCCAAGTCTTCAACTGTTCTATCAACAAGACAAAGGTTTACTTGGCTTTGAAGCATTGTCTCCCCCATGGTTATGTGCTCTGAAATAACCAGCTGGATCGGGAAGAAAGGCTTAGAAAAAAGTACAGGGTGGGAAAGTTGGCTTCTACATGAAGGAGAAGACCTAGTTTTAGTACAGCTTGTATCTCAGAAGTCCACAACTGAACTCCAGTTATTCTTCAGCATTCTGCCTGCCCTAGAGCTACCATTGTACAGCAAAAATCTCTCACAGTCATTGTGAGCCACTCACTTTGGGGGAAATCTTGGGAGGAGAACAGAACCAAGCAAATCTTAATAAAAAATGGGGAAGGCAAACCACATTTCAACCTCCTTCTTCCTCTCTGTTCAATGGCTGAAAAAGCTTCTGCATGGTAAAAGAAGGAACTGAGTTCACCCTGAGTGAAAAGGCTGCTGGGTCACAAGTTTCCTCTCTCTCAATCTGACCAGAAAGTATGTTCATGTAAAGAATGGCTCTTGGAACCAGAAACCTTTGTTATGAAGTTCCAGCTGAAGACAGAGCAAGTAACCAAATGAGAAGATACTGTGGCCATTTCTCTGTGCTCACCTGACATTGCACTAGGCAAGGCTGAGTGGCACAGGTGTCAGCAGGTCCAGAAATGCTGTCCACAGAGGTGAGGTGTTACTCTCCTGTTATAAAAAGAAAAAAAGGGTGATGAGAGAATTCAACTAGCATCTAAGAACTTGGTGGGGAACTGACAGACCCCTCACACACGACTTCCTCACATGAAAATTAAATTCCTAAGTATTCAAGTTCCACCTCCACAAGAAATAAATTCCAGAGACTGGAATTTCCTTTTGGTTTCATACCTACTGACCAGCTAGAAAGAGCACACTGACATTTGACAAATTTCTTGTGAAATTAACAGCATTGCTGGTTGAAAGAATATCAAAAAACAGCTTAACTTCTACCACCTTTTCCACTGCATATTGTGAGTCCTGTATTTAACTATGTAAACTAAAAAACCACACCATACATCATCATTCTCTGAAGACACTAACCATGAAGAAGGGACAGGAATGGTGAAAAAGGTTTAAGAGGGTATCATTAGATGCAGTAAGTCCAAAAGAGATTTTCGGAGTAGCACCAGGAATAAAGTGTGTAGGGCAGTGGAATACAACTCCCTGAAGGATGTGGATGTGGACAAGATGCTATCAAGTACCTCTGCAATGAGTCAGGAACCAGGCTCCTCTGAACTAAATCAGGCGATAGAGCTCCCCTCCTTGCTTTCCCGACACTAGTTAACAGCAGATTTTTATGGGGATTTCTATGGGGATTTCCAGGAAAACAATGGAATAGTTCAGTAATCAAAGGGAGAGATTCCGGACTTTTAAGATCAACCTTACAATTCGTGTGTGGGAGACAGCAGGAGCCACCTCTACCAAGCAGATAAAGCCAGTACTGGGATATATCAGTCAGTCACACTTCCTTGGGAAAGAACCTGGGAGAAACTAACATTTGCACATCTAGGATGGTTTTTCCAGCTTCCCTTTTCAGTAAAGCTACTTATAACTGTAAGGTGCTAAAAGGAGGAACCCCAGGGATTCATCCCACAAGCCCTATCCAAGTTGTTTCACAGTGCGGATTAGTACAAGGTTATATTGCCTTTGCATCTCAGTGAGCTTTCCAGTGAGCACACGCAGCCAGGAAGTGACTTGCTACAGCACTCCAAGATAAGCAGCTGTACAACACTGCAAACGCATGACAAACATCTGTGTCCGGGAACACAAATGATAAGGTTTCCTTCTCACAGATTTAAACAGTTCTCTGCTGGAGAAAGGCCAGCATGGATGAACAGACACTCTGTTCCATTCTGACACCAACTCTTAGGGCAAAAAGAACAACAAAGAAACAAACAAAAAAAATAAAATAAAACTTTTGTTTCTGAGAAGTAATGTTGTCCACAGGACGGTCAGTTGCATATCCACCAGGTCTGCAAACGTTTGTTCTCCCCAATCCCTCTAGTCCCGTTTCTTCCCTTAGCACCAGCTAGTAGTTGACGACACAACAATTACCAAACGAGCATCTGCATGCTCATATTACTCAGGAACACACACAGCGTGCACCCCAAGCAGGTAAACTGGCTGACAATACTTACTTTCCTTTCAGCATCGCTGTGAATGTATTTTGATGCTTTTTTCACTGCCTTGCAACCATGGCTGCTCTGTTCCTGAGCCTGCAAGGTGACCTTCTCCCCTGCCTGCTCTCAGCCCAGTTAACCCTGTTTCCAATGACTTTTATTAGGAATGCAGTCACCATGTGGTACGTCTGCCATGCTTCTCATTGCCTGTGCGCCGAATCCATCCCCAGTGCCTCAAGCCTGTGAGTAGGGATTCCCCTCAGCCATTATTAACCTTCACTGCATGCACAACCACTGCTGACCCAACCTGCTGTGGAGGAGCCAGGCCAGGGTGTCAGGCATGTGGCTGAGAAAAAAACCCATAATAAGGGAATTAACCACAGTGCTTGGAAACAGGGCAGGAGAGTGCTGAGTGAGTCTCTCCTTGTCCCAAGACAGGTGTAGCAGATGGAACACCTTCCCTTGTCCACGTCATCACACACTGGACTCCGCCTTGCTGGGGATCACTCCCCTGCCTGCTCTCCTGTCCCTGACATTAGAGCACTGAAGTTGGTGGGCAGGTTTTTCCTGCCCCTGGTTCCCATAGAAACCTTCCTGCAAACACCCAACTGGGACAGAGCCCAGAGAGAGCGTGAGGCTTACCTTGCTGCTGGGGTGGTTGTGCAGAAGGGCAGGGCGAGAGGCATGAATCACACCAAGGGAAGGCTCCTGCTGTCGCACATGGAGACACTGCCCTGGGAACTGCCCACAGGGCCAGGTGTCTCCAAGAGAAGGTGCTGAGGCCACTACACCAGCATCACAGGAACTGTGAGGCCCTTCCACATTTTGAAAGAAAGGGAAGAAGGTTCCCAGACACAGCCAGGCACCACCTAGTGCAAGCCAGGAGGAGGAGGAGGAGGAGATCTGGTATATGGGAATGACATAGTAAGGTCTTTCCTTTGACTGAGGGATATAAAACTAAAGCAACTCTCAAGCTCTCCTAGCCAGGAGATAGCAAGTAACAAAAGGGGCTCCACAAAGCTTATGAAACCACATGTGTGAAATTGCTGTTATTTGCAATGTACGCATTTCTGAAAACAAGCAACAGTAAGAAATACAAAGGAAAAAACACATCAGATCCAACAAATATTAATGGCAACTCCCAAACCCTCAGTACTACAAAATTAAAACCAGTTTCACCCACACATTAAGGAGCATCTCCCAAGTTTAAAGGCAATTTAAGTTTCTTATATGAAGCAATTTTGGTCACACAACAGGTGGTCTTCACATTTTGAAAGAAATGTACTTCTTGCTAAAATGCAAATGATACCTGTTATTCACAGATTTACTTTTTGAATTCAGAGTCCAAAACAAATCACACCACCACTGATTCCAGCCTGCTAGAAGACAGGTGTAATGAATGTGTGTACCTGAAAAGGAAGACTGCAAAGGAAGCATGCAATCAGCATCAGGAACAACCAATTGAAGAACGCTGCCTGCAACACCTTTGTTGGAGTTGCAAACACACATCATGCAGGATTATATCCAATTAGTTTATTTTCCAGTGCAGGTGTCCTTTAGAAATGGATGTTTGCAAAGGAGTCCTGCAAATCTACTTCCACTTGGCAATTCTGTGCCTCCTCTGGACACACTGGCTCTTCCCCACAGCTGTAGTATGAGAGATTTCAACTACCTGGCTCCTGGCAAACACCAGATAGCAATCTCCTGCTGCCTGTGTTTTACTTGCTTGGCCTCTTTTGCCACATGATCTCCACCTAAGCCTTTGGTGGTAGTGCCTGGATGTGCTAAGCACAAAATGACGCTGTCTGGAGCCTTTCAGTAGGATCTTTATTTTGGGACAGAAACTCCTTCCCAGGAGTGTTCTTCCCCCACTGATTTTAGCAACAACAACAAAAAAAGGATCCACTAAAAAGGCAACATACCTCTAGCAGACAGTGCAGAAGACAAACATTTTACCAAGCAATGTTTTTGCATACTGAGAACTTTACAACCCACTGAGTATCATCAGAAGGAACAGAACAGGCATAACAATTCTTTCCAAAATAATTTTCATCCACTGTTACAAGAACTGCACATCTGTTCTGATGGTTACAACACCTCTTCTGACAGTAAGCTAGCATGGGAAAAACTCTGTTTTCCTTTATGTTTAATGAACAGAAAGCAACAGTGTATGCAATAAATCCCACTGCCACCTCTGGACTGTCAGCTGGTTTCCACTGCTCTCTATTCTCTTCCTTTATTAAGAAAAAAAGCTTTGGAAGAGAGAAAAGTGATTGAAAGTCACAGTAGCCATCAGGAGGCTATGCACTTAGGTGTAGTTCTAGAAGCCTCTTCCAGCTCAGCTTTTGAAGTCCCAAGTAGATTGGATCCACTTTAACATCTCCCTCTCTCAGAAATCAAACAAAAGCTCTGCATGAATTGGGCAGTTCATTTTCATTCTCTCACAACCAGAAAACTTGTATTTTCCAAATTAAAATCCTGACTTGCTCAATGAAACATCCAAAGGAAACTCTTAGCAGGATGCCCTTGGCCTTCCTTCCCTTCCCCCATCAGTGTCTCCATCAGGTCAGGCAAAAGCATATCCTAGAGCTGCAAATGCCATTAGTCCACAAGTCAATATTTGCTTTGCACACAGAATCAGAAGAAAACTCCAGCTTCACAAATACGAAAGTGAGCAAAGCGCAGCCACACACCTGACCAAGGGGCGGACAAGATGCAGAGAGTTCCTGGCCCTCACACCCTGGTTTGTAAAAAATGTGGAATCCCACACAGACACTGACACACCCCAGCTCCTGGTTAAGTAGTCAATATGGTGTTAGTGAACCTGGCTCATCCCAAACTTTCTGTCCAAGGCTTACAAACCACGACCAGCCTCACACTGCTCTGGGTGTTGAGCAACGCATACAAATACAGGCCGGAGGTGCTGAGGTGGTCTTCATGCTTCCTCTCGACAACGTGAGTGGGAATGAAGAGCTGGGAACCTTAAATGCCCTCAGCCCACTTCCTTGTGGCACTAGAAGTGAACCAGAGATACAGCAAAAGCCTAGGACAGGTCTCAAAAGGGGGATGCAAGACCTGGAGAGCAGCAAGGGGGAGGCTTGCAGAGCCAGGTGGACAGGCAGGCAGGAGGGCAAGCTGCTGACTGCAGAGGCACCACCCAGGACTCCAGTGCTGCCCAGTCACCAACTGGGATCACATACTGACAGCAGGCATGTGGCAGGGCAAAGTGTTTCCTCACAGCTGCCTCAGGGCACTACTAAAGCAACAGAGACAGCAAAAGGTACACTGGAACTCTGTGTCTCTTGCCATAAAGCACCTTGTAGATTCCTAGCCTCTTTGGAAATGTAATTCAGTGTGGAAATGTAATTCAGCGTCGAAATGTAACTAAAAGGTACTTCCATGCAACAGTTCTGCTCCTTGCACTGCTCAGTGTCCAGCAATGCTCACTGCAATGAGAGAGAGAGCCCCAGTGGAGCTGAAGCTGCTGAACCATTGTCAGTTTACACAAAAGGAACAAAACAGCAACTTTCAGTTTTGTTCCCACTGCATCTCCATTTTGAAAATAAGGACGTGGAAAAGTGGAATCCTGCTTCCTACTGCTTATGCATTGGACAGACAGACCACAGATATACTTCCTGATCACAGTTCAGTGTGTCAAATCTGTCTCAGAAAACTCCCTACATAACACCTACTTATGTAGAATGCAGATGTCTCCTATGTATCAGCAGATATTTTATTTCCAGAGCAGAACTGCCTTTTATTTACCTGGTTCCAAAGCAAACAGCATGCCAGCTAAGCATGAACTGCACCTCTGTGGAGAACCTCTTGTTAGCCAAGACCCTTGGGATCAGAGGAGGAGTTTCCCCTTTCCCAGTACTCCCATTATTTGAGTGGTGAAAAGATGCGTGACAGGAATATAGAATGCTTCTTGCAACTCACACAGGAAGATTACAGTTGAGTACTGGAACAACAGTTTTGGGGGTTTTCTATCTGCATCAAATTGAGGTTAGAAAAAAGAGACCAGGATACAAACCAGCATGGTGTTCACCCTTTCTGCACTGCAAAATTCTCCCTGCTTCCAACACAGAGGCAAGAAAACCCTTATGTGCCAAAAAAGGCAGGCCTGCAGTCACCCTAGTCTTCCAAGACTTAGGGTAAAGGGAATTCCATGTTAGACACCACTGTGCAAATGTAAACCAAAGGTTTCTGATTAGTGTCTAAGGAGACCCCAAACACATCTTCCATGAGAGTCAAGTACTGCACAATAAATGCGCACTTTCACCCAAATAAGCACAGTGCAGGACGAGGGCACTTCTGCAGAGCTCTACAGAAATTAGTTTTCCCAAAATATTTTCAGAAGAGTTTTTCACCTTCTGGTCCATTGCAAGACTGTAAACTATTTATGAGACGTCTGTGGAAAGCAATCACAACTGTCCAGTTTCATTTGAATACAGAAGCTTGAAAGAAAATATTTCTGTTAGAGATGCAGGACTGCACCAATCAAAGAAAGGTTGAAAGACACTACTGACAGTTATTTAAAGCCAGGTATTACAAAGTGTTTTATCTCACACTCCTGTCCCGAGTGGTGACAAGCAATGCCATCCGAGGCTCTCTCCATCACCAGCCCTGTAGGCTCACACAGGTGGAAGTTTGATTCTCAAGCTGATCTCATCCTACTGCTTCCAGTGACAATGGAACAAGGGCCTGAAGAACAGCTCTTCCTTGATACAGCCTCAGAGGATTTGCAGAGGTTCAGCTGTCAGGGCTCGCTGTTACCTTGGTGAGGCACAGGAAAGGCTCGATTCAGGTCACTCTCCTGTAGCTCTGTTTTATTACTAATTGCTCTGGTATTCGCAAAAAAAGTCAGATTCACTTCGCAGGACTCTAAGCAGGTCTCGCTTTGTTTGGCTCCAGAAAACGGCTTTTAAGGCAAGTATATCCCACAGCATTAAAAACTTTTCTCCTTCAGGGCTCTGTCTTTACAGACTCATTCTGAAGAGGTTAGTAACACTCAAAACACCTCTCAGGACTGTTTGCAAAGCTCTTATCTAGCATGTCATGTTGGACTACTTAGATCTTGCTCCTGCAGAAATTTATATGCACAGATAACTTAAGAGGAAAAAAGCAAAATATACAATGATTGTTAACATTTGTAACAAAACAAGACAAAACCTCTGATATTTCCTGATTCTGAGGATCAGGAAGATTTCTTCTCCAGAAAAGAAGGACTACCAGGTTATGGACTTTTTCTCTCATCTCTAAATCATCAAATACTTCCCAGCCAGCAGTGACTGGGCAGTAACAACAGTTCTTGTAGTCATACTAACACCAATATACTCTCTTCTCCTCAACCATCTCATAAAACAAGCTTGTTTGCATTTCTCCCAGGGTGTTTTTCTTAAGTCAGAAACAAAATTGCCCTGTTACCAATGTAACTTGTTGCACTCCCGTTTAAAAAAATCTGAGAAGTCCTCAAAGACAAAACAAATGTGGCAAGACAACATCCTTCTCTTCTGTACCCGGTATCAACAGTAACACAGCTGACACGTGAGATTTTCCCCAGCGCTCCCAGACACTCACCCTGTGTAAGCTTTATGTATCAAAACCCTTGACCTTGTGATAAAAAGTGGCAGAGAAAGAAGTTGAGGCAAGTATTTGTGTGGCCGAGGACATAAACCTGAAGTACCAACACCTCTCCATCTCTTAAGGGACACTTAGGACACTGCACTCACAACATAGAACGAAGCTGTTTGTTTACCTCCTCCTACTGGACAGTTGCAAATTCTCTGTATCTTATCCATTTGAATTAGGGTAGGACCTAGAATAACCAGTGTGATACAGATCACCAGCAAGGGTCATTGCTGATTTAGCTAGAAGAGCTGTAGGACCACATACACCAAAATATAAAGCACCTTAAATTCATCACCGCAGATAAAGTCGCAGTGCTCCTTAGGATTTTTTTTTTTTTAAGTTTTCGTTACTTCTGATGTGTTGGTGAGAAGTTTGCAATTAACAGCTAGGAAGAGGCATCATTCCAACCATTTCCAAAACAGTTATTGCCTCAAACATGGTATCACCAATTCCTTTGTCAAAGCATCCCAAGTACCAAACATGGGAAACAATTTTGCAACACACAAATCAATTCACCAAGAATAGGACTAAGACTGGCAGCTCTCATACAGATCTCTTAACCAATAATCTCTACTGTTACCATGTCACCTTAGGTAAGACACATTAATTTTTAAAAGCTAAATATTTTGATTATTGCCTGCTTTTTAAGATTGTCACGGTCCTTTAGAACACTGAGATTGGCAAAAGATCCCATCTAGTGGGAAGGTGACAGGTTAAAAGCACAGCAAAGAAAAACCCTAAACAACATTAGCAGAGGCCTCTAAAATTGAAGAATTATTTCAGTCCTGAGCAGGTGAACCGTACTTTCCTCACCTCAACTCTATTATCCCCTGAGCAGTGCAATTCCTCCAAAAATATGCCCCTCCTCTCTGCTGCCCCTCAGGATTCCCTTCATCCTTCTTCAGAAGAAGAGTCACTATGAATGACATCTCCCTAAGAATATCAAACCACATTATCAAAATATTATCACAGACGGGAATTAAGAAAGGCAGCACTTGTCATTTTAATCTGTTAAATACAGAATAAACGTTGTATTAACATGACACGACCAGTCCCCACCCTGACCTCTTTAATTACATGTCATGCCTCTTCTCACCCTCTTCCTGTCCTTTTACTTTATGAAGTCTCCAGAGCAGGAATTCAGCCTTTGTTTCTGCATAGGGACAGTCACACACACATTGTGTGAATCCAGAAATAAATAATGTAATTGAATTTTGTTTCAGTGGCTGTTTCTTTTCAGGCAACCACTCCAGACTCTGTAGCAGCTGAGAAACTATTCTAGAATTCAGATTAACCAGCAAGAAACTGTATTCTGATCAACAGCTCAGGAAAAGCACAGCAGTGCCCCACTCCTGCTAGCCTGACAGTTCCTTCTTGAGTGATTTTAAGACCCAGTCTTGCACTACTAAAAACCCACTGATCTTAATTCCAGTAAGACTGCTTCGCTCTCCCATCTATTTGCACCAAAGGATCCTCCATTTCCTCAAGGCACTGCTATTACTTTATTCCCACTTTCCCCCCTTAAAAAAAAACAACTAAAAATCACAGCAAGCCATGCAGAGTAGGGCTGAGACATCATGAAGAAGGAAGCTATGACATCACATAAACCCCCCCAACCAACAACACTTAAACTGGCTTTAGAAGGAAAGTACCTGCTTAAAATCAGGCATCCCTCAAAAAATTAGGAAGGAAGCAAAGCCAACACACAGGAAATTTTTTCTGTCCCGCTCTTACCAGTTCCGTGAAGAGACATCAAGAGCCGTCCCAGAGCCCACAGCCACTGCCTGCAACGAGATTTAAATCCGCGTGACTGTGGCTCTTCGCTCCCTTGGATTTACATCACCAGGTACGAAGAATTACATCTGTCTCCTGCTAACATTTATTACAGCTGACAATCACAGGGCCTGCAGCACGTCTATCTGTGCCCATTACCTAGAGGATACTGCCATATTTCCATCTCTGTTTCGTGACTGTTCCTTCTCCCCAGCCAGACAGGAGACAGACTGCCTCTCCTCTGGGGCACCTCCGAAAAGGCGCAGGCGTGGAGAGCAGATGAGTATGGCAGAGCAGGACCCCCGGGAGTCGCAGCCACAGGCAGGAGAAGAGGCGGGTTAGAGGAGAGGCACGTCCCGGGGAGCAGGGGAGAGCCCAGCCGGGGGAAGCGGGGCCCAGGGAGAACGTGCCCCGGGCAGCCCTGACGGAGAAGCACAGCGTGAGTCACTCTCCGGAGCCAGACCCTGCGTCAGCGCGGCCGGTGCGCGGAGCCTTCCGCGGGCCGGGGGTCCCTCCCTGCTCCCCCGCCCCAGCCCGGCGAGCGGAGCCGCGGCCGCGCACCCCCGCCCCGCACACAGCCCCAGCAGCGGGGCCTCCCTGGCGGCCTCGGCCCCCGCTCCGTCCGAGGGGGGAGCAGGGAAGGGGGGTGCCGGGGTGAGGTGTGCGCGGGGCTCGCCGCACAGGT
>VZTI01005559.1:488069-507908 GCA_013397865.1 Struthidea cinerea
CCCGGCCCCAACCCGGCGGCCCCACACGCCGCTGCCGAGGCGCATGCGCGGGATGCGGGCGGCGGCGCGCGGCGCGGCTGTAGGCCGGGCAGGCGCGGAGAGGCGCCGGGATGGCCGTGCTCACCCCGGGCACGGGCTGCGGGGACATGCACCGAATAGCCCAAAGTGTGAGCTGGCCTCACGAAGCCGTCACTGAATCACAGAACCAATTAGGTTGGAAAAGTCCTCTGAGATCGTGGAGTCCAGCCTCTGACTGAACACCACCTTGTCAACCAGACCATGGCACTGAGTGCCACGTCCAGTCTTCCCTGAAACACCTCCAGGGACGGTGTCTCCACCACCCTGTCTAATCACCCATTCTATGAAATTCCTCCTAAGGTCCAACCTGAACCTCCCGTGGTGCAGCTTAAGGCTATGCCTTGTCCTGTTGCTGGTTGCCTGGGAGAAGAGGCTGACCTCCACCTGGCTACAGCCTACTTCCAGGTAGTTGTAGAGAGTGACAACTCACCTAAACATCCTTCTCTCCAGGCTAAACACCACCAGCTCCCTCAGCTGCTCCTCATCAGACTTGTGCTTCAGAGTCTTCAGCAGCTTCGCTGCCCCTCTCTGGACTTGCTCCAGCACCTCAATGTCCTTTCTGAACTGAAGGGCCCAGAACTGGACACAGTACTCAAGGTGTGGCCTCACCAGTGCTGAGTACAGGGGGAGAATCAGGAGCTGTACAGCTGAAGCACTGCTTGGTGACCTCCTCTCCAACCAAGCCGAGGGGAGAATTAATCTCTGGCTGATGCCACTGCCAATTCTGTGGGAAAGTAGAAGTCTCCTAAAGGATTTACGCATCATGCCAGTTTTCTAGGAGGATGATATTTCTTCTCTACCAGTTACTCTTTTAAAATTTCCAGGAAAACAACTCCAACAGCTCACAGCTGGCAGCCTCTACCTGACAAAGATTTATTTCCAATGATGAGAAAAGATACATTAGCTGTTCCTCCTCTCCGCACAGATTGGTTGGTGTTTTTTAAGGAGGAAAGAGGACCAAAGGAGGACTTGCGCATCTGTCTGTTTTCTTTCTTGGCTATCCGTTTGAGTGAGTAATAGCCTGAAAATTACGAGGGTTCAATTAGAGTTATCCTTTTCAAACAGACGGCTAATTCAATGTTAATAGCCCAAGCAAGCAAAATGTTTTGAACACCATCAAACTCACAAATGTTTGAGACATTTTGACTGCCATATTCTAGGGGCAAGGTAAAGCCAGAGCAATCTCGATGGAAGGACATCACAGCCTGAAGCTTCCCTCTACTCTGACTACTTAATAAAGACAAACCTTATTAAAACATACAGTATTTTTAAATCCTCTTTCAACAAGGATGGCCTGAAGGACAGCAGGTAGCTTCTTTCAGTTAGTTCTGCTTCGCTTAATTCTCTTCAGCAAGCACACTTCAAAAATCAAGTAATCCTTATCATGTAATCTCTGAGAGTCTGAATAAATAACAGAGGCAAGAAGGAGCTTTTTTGTACTGACGCAGAGGAAATGCTCTGTGATGTAGTAACACTGCAAGAAGAGGTAAGGGAATTATTCCAGTTTGAGTCAAAGGGAGAAGAGTCTGATCCAGTACCGAATGTCCAGTAAAGCACAGACATTACAAAACACTTCACTGATGTCAGAAATAAACCCGAATCTCTTGAATTTCTCTGGCATTCAATGAATTTCCATTATCTTTTTTTCTTTCCTTATCAGACAAAACTTGTAGTAGAGAACAACTTTCACATGCCAGAGTCCACCTGCCACTCAGTATCAAGCACCTACAGCCAAGGACCACAATCACAGCCAAAACACAATGACTGGTTTCTTACCCACACCTGTAAATATGATTTTCAGAAGCTACAGAGCCACAGCTACAGTATTAAACTAGGAAAGGAGCACTGAAGGAGCACCTGTTTGATGAACCAAGAAGTTCCACGGCTTCTCTCTTTCATTATTTTTAATATTTTGGCCTATTTGCTCCCCAAGTCACAGTACTCTGAAATCCAGGAAAAACTTTTATCAACTTTTGAGATACCTGTGCAGAAAGTTTCAGGGCATGGAAAGAAAGATGAAAATGGGAGTGGGCTCAGCTCCCCTTACCTCTGCTCTTCAGCAAGTCAGTCCTACACGAATGTCAGGCAGCACCTGGCATTGCTCTTTAAGAGCTGACAGTGCTCTGTAAGGCGCCAATGAAAGGTGCTGTGATAAAGTCACCTTGTCACAATTGGGTGTTTCTCAGTAACTCAGCACACTGTAGATGGAGGCTTGACCAAACAGCAGACAAAGAACAAAAAGCCCATCTGCAATCAAGGTGGCTGTAAGCTCTGGGGGTTAAATGTACTGTAGAGAACCAAAATAACATGACACAGTAAATAGATCTGGGTCAATAAGGCTTTTATTATCTTCCTGTACCCACACACATTTGCAGACTATACCTAAAGTGCCAGTTCAATTTTCCCACCCATCTGGCTTTGGTATGCAATCAGTGCCGGTCGAACCTCCTCCTTCAGGAACTTTGCCACCTGTTCAAGATGAGAAAAATAAAATTAGGAAAAGGGCTTGCCTCCTCCTCCCCACTTAGACCTGCTTGTCTCACTGGGGTCTCTCTTTCGCAAAGACACCCAACAGTCTGGTATGTCCAGGGTCAAAAGTGTGAAGCCACAGGGAAGAAAGACAAGAAAGCCAAGGAAATCAAAAGAGAGAAATGTGTCTTCCTTAGCAGTATAGCCAGAGTTATATAATATGTACACTCTGTAGCATACAAAAAGGATGCAGGAATTAACTACACATTGCATTACAACCCATAGCCTCTTCCCACTACTTTACCTGTTGAGGAGCACGTCCAGTGAAGGAGGAGGGATCCAACAGGCTTTCAAGTTGTTTATGGATAGGCTTGAAGTAAGGATCAGCACGGACACGGGCAATGAAGTCATTATCACCCCCTTCCTGTTTCACAACAGCCGCTGCTTGCTGAGAGAGAACACGAATCTTCTCGTGGCAATCCTGTGGGTACAGGGGGAAGAAGATGGGAAAGGTAATTCCATTGCTACTGACAGCACATGGTCATCTCACCAACTTGTGTGGGAGGGAAAAATATTGAAATGTATTGCCCTGGACAGTGCAAAAAGAAGACACCATTTAGACTGCAGTCTCACATGCCACTACATTAAAACAAGATTTTCTTGATGCTTTCAAATCTGCCCTTTGAGGCTAAAACAGTCTGAATGTCACATACACTCCCTGTTGAACTATAATATAAACTAATGACACTGAAATCATTTATACTTCTTCAAATTTCCCAAATACTCTGAGTCACTATAGGGTTTTTTTTTTTCAACTGTAAACCATGTAAAACCTCTACAGATTTGGAAAAGGGAAAAGAAAAGAATCTGTCCAACTTAACAAGCAGTGAGACTTTGCAAACCATGGCTTACATAAGAACATACTCAGGAAAAAAACCCATTCCTTTGGAATCAATTGGGAAGAACAAGGGAACCCAACTGTAGCCAGGTACCACCTGCAAAATCAGATATTGCCATGCTGATCCTAAAATACAGCCATGTGGTTGCACTTACAGCTATGCAAGGAGCTTCTCCTTAAATGTATTATCCTTGATCTACAATTAGGACAAAAATTATCCCCTTTCCTCCATCCAAATATAATTTGGCTTCAGCACTGACCTGCCTCAGGTGAACAGATCTATCTTCTGGATGTTTAGGAGAGGGACCTGTTTAATAGTGGGGAAGTGAGTTTCTGTGCTATGAGGTGTGCAAGCCTAGAAAATGTGCTGTTCCGAAGTTCCCAGCACAGGAAAACAGAACATATGAATGTGAACACCTTCTACAAATGTACTAAGCCCTATAGGTGTGTAATTAAACAGCACCAGAAAGAAGGCAGGTCAACAAGAGACACAAATGAATCACAGAATATGATTCACATGATGTGACCCTTAATGCGTTTAGTCAGGAAGCTTACTCACTGATCCACTGACATCAGAGACACAAGGGAAAAAAAAAAGGAAAAAAGGATGTTTCCTGACTAATATAGTGGTGATTTGCCACAAGTGTTTCAGAAAACTAGAACTATTCTGCTCAAAGCTGCTATCAAACCCTTTCGTTATTCCTGCAAGTTTAACTTGTGTCCTTCTGTCCTTGATGTGGAAATATTCATAGAAGGAAAAATTACTACCTAAAAGGTAAGTGAAAATAAGGTGTTTTATTATGATGGAAATTTAATTATCAATTTTGACCTGAATTGTGGAATTAAATGATAAGGAAATATAATCTAATTGTGTCTGGGTTTATTTACTAAGGAAAATATTTAATTAGTTTGCTTGAACACAGGAAGCTGAATGAAGGACTATAAACAAAGTGGTTAATATACTATACTGAGTTAGGGAAGAATGACACATGAATGAGTGGTTCAGAATGGTCTTACTTGCTTTTTTGTTAACAGCATTGATTCATCCTCTTCTAATTTATAAGGTAGCCAACTGCCAACATGTTCCATTTAAAGAAGCCTGGCCTGTGTTCCAAGTTCCTTCAAACACTTAGAAAAGGAAAACGCCTACTAGTATCAAATATAAAAATAGGTCTCCCTCTCCTCCAGCACAGCCAGCCAGATCAGCTCAAACACACAGTGTTCCTAACAGAAAATAGGGATTTCCACAAGTGCTCTCCCCTCAAGAGAGCAGACCCTGGCTTTGCAGCAGCAGTGTAATTATAATAACTCCATAAGAGCAGGTGAAGAGCAGAGAAAGGTGAGATAGGACAAGAGCCCAGATACATTTGTTTCTCAGGAGACAAACACCAGGCCATGAACAAAGATATTTTGGACACTTCATTTGTACCTGACGATTGCCCCCAGCCTTCACCATTGCCATGATTATATTCTCTGTGGCCATGAATGGCAGCTCCTGCCGGATCCTTCTCTCAATCACCTTAAACACAAAAAAAAACAGGAAAAAAGAAACAGCATTATAGAAAGCCTATAGACGACTGAAAACATTGCAGTGAAGTTTTTTTTCTCTCCCCTTGAATCTCTAGGACTGGACAATGGTCACAGAATCACAGAAAAGTTCGGGTTGGAGGGCACCTTTAAAGGCCATCTAGTCCAACCCCCCTGCAATGAGCACGGACATCTTCAACTAGATTAAGTTGCTCAGAGCCCTGTCCAGCCTGACTGTGAATGTTTCCAGGGATGGGGCATCCACCACCTCTCTGGGCAACCTATTCTAGGTGTTTCACCACTCTCCTTGTAATAAAAATTCTTTCCTACATCATCTAAATTGTCCCTCTGTCAGTTTAAAACTGTTACCCCTTGTCCTATTATAACAGGCCCTAATAAAAAGTTTGTCTCCATGTCGCAAAGACAAATTCTTGTTTCGAACTTAGCTCTGGAAATCCAGATATTGAAGTTGATAATACTTAGAAGCCATATCTTGTAAGAGACATTACTTTGGAAAAGATGTACAATAATTTTTTTTTAACCTGTAGGAAGTTACAGGACTGGATGAGATCTGTCTAGACAGTATATTTTGCTGCTAAGTTCTACAGATCCATTGTGTAATTCAGAGAAAAATATCCTTTGTGAGAAGTTTCGTATTTACTCTTTTATTGACCTCCCAAGAGACCTTTCATGTATGTCCTACAACAGTGAGAATACGGCAAGAATAGAGCAAAATTCAGAAACCATTTGAACTAACAGATAAAAACGTAATCCTTGGAGTGGGAGGATTTTTATACACTTTGGCATAGTTGTAGCATTACCAAGGAAGTCCATTATCTCCTGCTTTACCTTTGGATACACCACGAGTCCCTCGGAGACATTCTGCAGCGTGCTCAGAATGATGTCAGCTGTGAGGAAAGCCTCAGCCAGACACACACGCCTACGAAACACACATACCCAGAGCCCTGGTCAGCAACAAAGGCCACGTTCCAGTCCACCTCAGATCCTTCAGTTTCTGTAAATAATGCTGTAAATAGCCTTACTGTGGCCTAACACTGGAGCTGTTCTCTTCTTTTTGGTTAGTAGAGAGGGAGAGAGAAAAGGGTGAAGGCACACACAGAAAGCTCCAAGATAATTCCATGATTACACAGTTAGGAAACAGGGCAGCAATCTACAGTATCTTCCCTTGTGTGTTCTATGTTGAACTGTCTACTACTGATCCTACCCTGCAGGAGTAAGACATGCTGCATGCTCATGCTGTGCCTGGCTGTGCTCAGTGGAGAACTTCCAAAGGGATCCATGCATTTGGTGAGGGCTTCCTCCAAGAAACCAGCTCCTAGTCACAAAGGAGGCTCCTGACAAAAAGGAGAGGAGGGAAGCAAGAGGAGTAGTGGAGACTGAGCTGTATCAGGCAAAATGCGTCACAGTGCAGCAAACACAGCATCATCCATCTGTGACAGCAGGGCCTGGCCCATTCTAAACTGTGACCTTATAAAATATTCTAGTTCTCGAACCTTGTGCTACATCTAGGCCCTCCAATTCTTAAAACAACATTTCTGGACTGTAGATTGATTGAACTTTCTCTGGCTTGTTCTCCTTCCAAAACACTATAGCTTTAACAAGAAAAATCTAGGGCACAGATTTTTGTAATTCATTAATGAAGTGGACAAATGAGTCTTTCTATTAGATGAGATGAAAATAAAATTTTAAACATTCCAGTACATCTCTCAACACTTGGTAGCTATTGGGAAATAAACACACCATATCAACCAGAATGCAATTTCTTAAATTTACATTGTTTTTCTGCTACCTATGCAGGTCTTTTTTAAATGAGACTAGGAGCTGCGGAGTAAAGTTCCTTTGGGAAAAATCTTCTATTTTTTCATGAAATTTTATGCAGGTATTACATTTGTGGAGACATTTTAAAAATAACATTCTCATCAGCAATCTTAATGCTAATCTACAGCCAAAACTGCTGCTGTTCATTGTTTCACAGGTGCCATACCTTGGAAGTCTAGAGATTTCTAAGATTGTAAGAGATCAAATTCTGCAACAAAATATGGCTTTAAAGCTAAAATGTTTCAAAGATAGGTATGAGCTTTATGCAGATTCAGTACTAAATAAAAGATGGAAGCATTGAATTTAATTGCTGTAATTTACTTGATAGTAATTGTAGATAACTTTTGCTCAGCTCAAAATAATTGTAATGAGGAATCATAACACAAAGCAAAATTTGCTAAGCAATATCCTAAAGACCTGCACAGATTTTCATGAAACATTTTTTTAAAAAGTAGAGTAATTGTGCTGTTTCTCTATGATCTGAACTACTTCTTGTAAAGAATGACATTTTTCCAAATTAAGATATGTTTGTTTAGATTATTTGGAGGGTTAAGGTATTGAACTATTCTTTAAGAAACCAAAAAAAGCAGAGTCAAAAAACCACATTCAAAACAAGGAGGAAAATTGGAGAAATGTGAGTACTGTAATACTGTGCTGTTGAAACAGGAAGACTGTGAAAGGAATTTATTACCCTGGCTTCTGTATTCCTCCCTTTCACTGCTGGTTTACTTAGCAGAAGATCTTGACATTAAAAAAACCTAAAAGTTTTTATCTGATGTTACAGAGGAAACTGGTTTGTAGTATCTAGGTTCTACTGAGGCTGCTTTTTGTCAAGGTGGTATCTTGTGGGTTTAGTTTAAAGGCAGTATTTTCTAAACAGAGCAAAGGATCTTTCTGCACAAGGCCATCTGCAATTGCTGCACTGCACAATCTGAACAGACCTGTTGGCACTGTCATCCAGCGTTCGCTCAAACCACTGCACGGCGGCTGTTTGGAGGGGATCCATCACCAGCGTCATCAGGTGCCGAGCGAGGCTGCAGCAGCGCTCCGAACGCATTGGGTTCCTCTTGTACGGCATAGCACTCGAACCTGTCGAAGGAGGAAACGGGATGCAAACAGGGCAACAGCAGGAGTGCATTCGGGAAGAAGAGATGAAGGTCCTCCCCCAGGAAAGAAAAATGTGTCAGGAATCATAGTTTCGACTAAAGCTTCAAAACACAACGGTTTTCTAAGGGCAATATGTAATAACGAAAATGACACTACCACTTTCCCCTTCAGACCAGAAACATCCAAATGTGGGCAGAGAAAAAGTGAGAAGACATTTTTGCAATTCTGCAAAATGGAAGTACTACCACATAAAAAGGACAAATAGTCTTACTTTTTAATGTAGTATTTGGCACCATCTCTCTAAGGCTACCCATGGTAATCTTAGCAGTGTTTGAGTCTCCATCTGTTCAATAACACTGTCCTTCAAAGTCAGATAGTTAGACTGCTGCCTGTTGCTCTATTGAATGGATATTAAAATCATCCACAGAATGTAGAATGGTACAAGCGCTAGATAGGACTAAGGCTTAATTTGCTGATTCAGTTTTATACAACTATTTAGGGGATCTGAACTTTTTTTCAGCCAAGAGCCAAAACACTGCAATTCCTTTCCCCTTTCTAGCAATGTCAGAATCACATCATCGGTATTCTTCTGGCAAGGGTGAAAGGGTCCACCCTAGTTTCATTGTTCCTAATTTGTCTGCTTATAAAGATAAAAATGCTGAGTTGAGCTGAAAACCTACTGTCCAGTCAGCTTCATGAGGACTGGAAAATGTTAAGCACTCCTCAGACTCAAGTCTTCCTCTCTAGGCAATGGGACATACATGGCTACTTCTGCTCTCCCCCCAAAAATGGGAAGTGCACAAATACAAATCTGATTTTAATTACTTAATATCCAGAAACCTTTAGGTAAGGTGTTTTTTCTTTTTCCTTTTCTTCTGGCCCCCTTTCTTTTTGCTTTAAAAGGACCCAAAATACTAACAATGTCAACTCCGGTTAATTTAAAGCAACTTCTGTCAGTGACATTTCTAAGTTTGTTTCAAAGGCTACACCAACATAAATGAAAAGACATATACACCAGTCCAGGAAATCTCTCTCATCCCTTACCAATCTGGTCTTTCTCAAAAGGCTCCTCTATCTCCTTCAGGTTGGCCAAAAGACGAATGTCAGTGCAAATCTAGAAAGAAAGCATAAGAAATTAACAAAACAGAACCAAACTGACACACATCAATATATCTTACTATTAGTGCTCTTAGGGAGTCTTTGCATCTATGTGCAAGAAGTACACTGGGGGCAGTGAAAAATTTGACAAAAAAATTGACATTGCAGTCATACTTCCTGGCCTAAAAGTTTTTGTCAAGAAAACAAAGAAAACAGCATGCCCGCTGTATTAGATGACAACAGGAATCCAACAAAGGCCAATGTTTGCAGGGAATGGAAGACAGATCAGAAGAGAACGCTGAAAATGCATAAAAAAAATTACACAGTGATTTGCAAACACGTATAATGTGCTCACTGAACTGGGAAAAAACCAAACCAGAAGAAAATACCACAGATCACTCCAGCCCAGGAGGAGGAAGAGGGAGGGAACAGAAATAAATCAATGAAAAGAATCCACAAGGACAGAGAGAATAACGCCATTGTCAGAAAGGCAATTAACTAGGAGCAAATGGTGAAATTTAAAAACTCACGCACCACTAGGAAAGACATTTACTCTAATGGGATCAATTTAGCATAGATTAGACTAATATCTGGTGTGGGAGTTGTTAACCCATCTTAGAATCTGCTCAGTTAACTTGCTTTATTTGTCACTGGTGTTAAGATCCTTGAGATTTGAGTACCAGGTGTGTACCCAGCAGTGAATTTACATGATCACAAAGACAACTGAACAAGGAACACCAATATTTCTTGAGAAGAGCATTCTGCACCATGAGCACCTTTCCTTCAAGATCTGAAACCTTTCTCCCTCTTCTCAATGTATACAAGTAGGGTGCTCACCTTGTGTATAGAAGCCCCCAGACTGGCCAGCACAGCCAGGACTCCAATATCCACCTTGCGACTGTAGGTCTGCCCTGTGACCATGTAAGCCCTAGAAATAAGCACACAAGTTGAGTGTTCCAGCCAGACACAACAGTGCTGCAAGACCTTGAGCAAGGAGTGACATGGCTCTTGAAGTGGAGGGCTGTCATTCTGCCCTGATGAAAACAACTTTGGATTCAGGCTGTCAATTTCTTGGGGCAGCATGAAGATGGGAGAGAGGTAAACAGAGGAAAAATGGACAGCTGTGCTTTGACAGGGAGACAAGTAGAAGTGACCTATTTAGGAGGTGAAGCTTCATGCGGGAAAATGCAACTGAGAATGGAAGATAGCAAGGGGGAGTAAGTGAACAGCAGCACAGATGTCAGTTTAGCAACCAGGGGAATCTGGGCCAACATCACCAGCAGGAATCACACACTGCTAAGAATGCTAGTTACATACCGCTTAAATCCTGCCTTTGCAGTCACTAATCTGTCCAGTTCTTCAACCTTGGGGTGAAGAGAAAAATAAAAGAGTTCCAAATACAACTCAGGTAAGGTCAGCAAGAGCAAAAATGATCCTTTACTTTTTTCAGTTTACTGTCAAAAAATCTTTTACTTTCTGTGAAACATCCCTTCCCAAATGCTACTCACTTTCACACAGAGCCTTGTCAGTGAGCCCCAGAGGCCTCACGGTGCCCTTGTAAATTTAATGCCAGAATCTCAGTGTTCCCTCAAAGAGAACAGCATTCCAGAGCAGAAAATAGCTAAGACTGTAAGTCTGCACCCTGGGCTGTCTGACGTACTTTACTATGGTCTCCCTCAAAGAGCTGCAAGAAGCTGGCTTGAGTGCCAGTGGTGCCTTTCACACCCCGGAAGCGCAGGTCATCCCGAGCCCGCTCCAGGTTCTGCAGGTCCATGCACAAATCCTGAATCCACAAGCAGCAGCGTTTTCCCACAGTGGTGAGCTGGGCAGGTCTGAAAACAATCAAGAAAACAACACGACTCATTGAGGATTTGCACAAGCACCACACTTCACTGCTGAGTCTGCCATTACGACCTCCCTACAGATTCATCTTGATTCATTTGAGCAGAAATTAACAGGATTTGGCTTAGGCAGAAGGATGTACCAATGTCAGCAGTAAATGGTACTGAAGATGCAATCATTCCTTTCAGTAATTAGATGGAATTACATTACCAGAAAACAGCACTTTTGTGTCCATATGCCAGGCGGGCGCCCCCTGCGGGCCCACAGGAGCTGTGACAGACTGGGGTGCATTTGTCCCCCACCCCAATTCTGCTCACCCAAGGCACAGGGGGCACCCTGGCTGACTTACAGCACTGGTGTGAACTTCTCAGCACAGAAACATCTGCATTCACTTTGTGATTTTAAATGATTCCTCTCAGGAACCATTCCTTCTTATTTATAAAAACGTGTTCCTCAGCCTCTGGGCAAACACACTTCAACAATGCTGTCAGCCAACACTTCTTGTAAGACCTCTACCTTGGAATAAGTAACTGCAAACTTCAGCTACACTTCAGTCCCCCTGCAAATGCTTTGAGGTGAAAACAGGGGTGTTACGCAGAACCCAGAAATAGAAATATTTCAAATTATCCACATGAACTCCAAAGAAAACCTTTATACTACTTCAAAAAACCATACACACATGAACAAGGTGCTCCTGATTAAGCTCAGACATAAAAAGGAAGCTTGTAAGATCTGGAAGCAGGGACAGGCAATCCAGGAGGAATACAAAGACACTATTCCACACTGCAGGGATGGGGCAAGGAAAGCCAAAACCCACCTGGATGAATTTAGTGTGGAATGTGAAAGGCAACAAGACAGGCCTCAAGTACATAAGCAGGAAAAGGGAAGGCTAGGGAAAACATGGACCTGATTGTAAACAAAGCAAAGGCCCTGCTAACAAATGACACAGAAAAGGCTGAGGCATCAATTATGATTTCACCTTGTATACATTTCTTGAATACTCCTCTGTCCTCTTTCCAAAAGCCAAAATAAAACCAACACAGATACTCCTCCAAAAAGCTGTAGAAGAGGTCCCTAGGACTAGAGCTGATGGAACTGATACCTCATACACAGCAAGACAATTAATCAGAGACCTGACCTGATGCTTTCACTCTCCTTTGGGAGAAATGCTAACGTGCCAGACACCGAGTCTGACACGACCTGTGCGTAATTTCCCTGCCTCTGCTGTGCCTGTATCACCGGGGTAGAAGATCTAGGCTTACCTCATGGTATAGTTTAATGCTTCTAAAAACAGTCTTTATGAAGCAGGAGATTAAACTATCCCAAGAACAGAACCACCAGATCTCACTGTCCTTTGACTCAGTATCTGTAGTAACAAGTAGCCATTAGCAAAACTTTCTAGGCTGCAGCAGAAAATAACTTGGAGAAAAACAAAGAAAATGTGACTGGAAGACAGGCTTAGTGCAATCCCCAGTTACACTTTTTCGAAACAGCCCAGAATATGCACATCTGTGTTTGCCTGGAAGTCATCCTTCATGAAGCTGTGTTGAAGCAACTGCTGACAGCTAGTCAAAGCAACAGTCCAATTTCCTGAGACAAGCCTGGAGTCAGGCACATACGCCTTTTCTGAACCACCAACTGCCAATGGTCAGAGATGGGAAGAAGGATGACAAAAGAGCAGTAGCAGGTCAATTTAATCAAAGTACACAGAACAAAAAGAAAGCAAAGGCTGATGGCTACTTACTGGTAGTGAGTGAAGCCCAAAGCAGGCATGTCAGCATACTTCTCAGCAAAGTCCGCCAGCCGGCTGATCACCCTTGCGAGCTGGTGGAAGCAGGAAGGATAGAAAAGCGGTGGTATCAGACAGAAAAAAACCCCAAACAACACAGCAGAAGTTAGCATGCTTAAGCACAACATTATGAAAAAAGGGGAGGGAAACAACTGTGCAGGGAGGGATCTTGAGGGGCAACTGTGCTGCCCCCTTCAATTCTAGAATATGGTGTGTTTCAGTTTTTCAGGGCATGCATGCAATTTCTGCTTGCTATGAAACTCAAGCAAGAGCTAACACAAGTCATTGGACTTGAGCTCAAACTAGTCTAATCTTCATGCCCAACCCAATCCTGCAGTTAGTTCGTTCATCCTTGGGTAGCTTCTTTATTCCTGGAATTGGTCAGAAATAAAGTTGGTTTGGGTATAATTGACACACGTACAGTCCAGGACAAATTGGATGCCAACTTGTTCAGGTCAGATAGACACCACTGCACTACACTCCTGCTATATTTGACCTCAGAAAATTGTATTATATCGTTTCTTGAATGCTGACACACTTCTAGGAATATAGCAAAGGATAAGACTAAGATAATCCTGAAAGCAATACAATTGCTTTCTGAAACTAGTACCTGTGGCACAGATAAACAAGAAGAGGCTTATAATTCCCACTGTGAGCAAAAAAGCTCTGGGAAAAGACTTGAGAAAGGAAAGGAAGGGAATGGTTCACTTTTTTGAGAACCACCCAGACAGACAACTCCTCCTCACTTGCCACAAAGGTTTAGGAAAATCCAAGTTAAACACAGGCTATGCACGGGACATGAGTACTCCCCAGTTCTGAGACACTGCAGAACTGCCTTCTCACCTTGGGTAGCAGCAGGTTAAACCCATCACGGAGGACAATCAGATCCTGAAAGAAGCAAAGAAAGGAACTTTGGGCCATGTCTAAAGGACCAGATGTGATAGTTTCTCTCAGAGATGACACACATTATTCTTCATTGACTCAAAAGTCTCCTCTTAAAACTTTCTTAAAGCTTTGCTTTCCTTCTTGTAACAGAACTTGCACTGAACTTGCTTATGACAAAAATGCTGGATCCACCATTGTCGCTGTTACGTCCGAGGCGCAAAAAGAAAACGACACAGAGTCCAGGCTCATGAACAAGTGGAAGCCGAAGCTTTTCTTTAATAATTTTCTGACTACTATATAGGATAGATCGCAAAAAGTGTATTGAGTGGCAATAGGTAATTGGTTCCTCGGCCATCCACCCCTTGAGAGGATTGGCCAAGTCTTAAGACACCTATTCCATAGTATTTTCAAAGTCAAAGCCATAACAATCTTGCAAAACAGCTTGCAAGTGCAAGAAGTTTATGAAACTGTGACCTTGTTTAAAATAGTTTACATAGGAAAGACAGTCTTCTCGCAGAATATTGAGAAAAGGCTGAAGAATTTCTCTGCTTCTAGCTTTTTAGCACCTACACACCATTGCTCCTTTTATACTGTCCATGGAAAGTCATAATGAGTGGTGGAAGACCTGTTTCCACCAAGTGCCTATGAATGATTATTTTGAGGTTCTTGGGACTGCCCATGGAATGACAGACTAAATCATACAGTCCCAAGTGGAAAACACAGGCACTGTAGGCTAAAGACAGCAGGAAGGTAAGTGGACTGATGCGGCACCAGTCATCTTTAGTCCTTCTTTTGTGACTGAGGTACAGCTGGGCACAAGTGTCACAAGGAAGGTGATATTACCCAAAAGCTAAACAGGTTTGCAAAGGAGTAGAGAAAAAATAATCACACGGCAGCTTCTCATGCGACAAAAGCAGCTGTGAAATTGCAATGGCTTGAACAGTGGAACAGCAACACATACTGAGAAATGAGGCTTCAGTTTTCACTCAGTTTTAGATGAGGTTTTCCACAAATATTTTACACTTTTATAGAATGGTAGTACTTCCTTTTTCACTTAACACTGACCCATTCTCTTAGCTGCTGAAAAGCTCGTTTTCCCCTGAATTACGCAGGGGTTCCAAGAACAAATTGAAAGCTCATGGACCTTGTTTTGTAAGTCAGTGAACTCTTGTCCTAGTGGTGTAACTGATAAATCACACAGTTCACGTGTTTCTTTGTGTGTCTGCAACTCCCCTCTTATCTCCTTGAATATTTAACACGCGAGCACAGGTTAGGGAACAGTTTCCAGATAGATCTTGCTTCACATCAGAAGAAAAGGCAAGTGGAGCTTGCCTACCTGGGGTAGCCAGGTTAAAGAACTGAATTAACTTCAACAATAAAATTAACAATAATGTCTGAAAAATCCATTCAATATTTTATAAAGAAAAGTTTATAAAGAGCTATAAAATAAACAACTGTAGCTTTGTTTTGCCCAGCTCTGCAGGCAGGAAACTGGAAATATTATATTACCGTGTTATCCCCTACGTAGCAGGAAGTTGCTCCAAGGTGAATGATGGCTGCAGCTTTTGGACAACAGTGGGCAAAGGTGTGCACGTGGGCCATCACATCGTGACGCAGCTTCTTCTCTTCCTCTGCTGCCATCTTGAAGTCAATGTTGTCCAGATGTTCTTCCATCTCCCGTATCTGCTCATCTGTGATAGGAAGCCCAAGTGACTGCAAGGGGAAAAGAACTTTCATTGCTTTTTCTCTTTACCAACAAACTGAGACAGAAGCTGTTTAAATAATTTACTCCCATATGACATCTCCCAGAAGCGTGACAATTTGGTATAATCAAGCTGTAACAGCAAATGCTTTCATTCTAGGGCTCTCCAGCCTTTTCCAACAGGATAGGACAGTGTTCATTCTTAGATGTTCCTCTTGGGCTTCATACTTTCCTCAATCATATAACATTCCTGTGAAAACTACAAAAATTAAAACACATGGGGAAAAGTGATATAAAAATAGTACAGTTTAAAATTATTTTAATGAAGTTTACCTTTTGGGTAAAGAAAAATCCAGCTACCATGTGACTAAATAGCTTGTGTCAGGAAAAACTATCTGGACCACAACTAGACCTACACAACTGTAAACAGGGGGCTTAGAACACATGGAAAGGTATATATGTTTTATATGTTTGTACCTTTTCAAAAGTCCTGAAGTACCTCATCTCCGACTGAATATGAAACCTTGTGAAATCAATTACTTGATCTGGAAGAAGGAGATGAATGCTCCTAGTTCATGTTCAAGACTAATTGCTAGAGCTTTTCAGCAAGCTGACTTCAAAGATATCCAACCACAAGATTATATATGGGTGTAATTCTTGCACAAACTAAGATGAGAAAAATGTCTTTTCCTGATGCTGAGAAATTAAAAGTCTCACAATGAACTTGGCATTACTGCATTTTCCAAATTAAACCTGTATTGTCCTGTGCATCAGTAATGAGAAATCACCAACCAGGAGGTTTCCAGGATTCAAAGTATTTAAAAAACTGGTTCTGCTCAGAATCAAACTGGCTGAAAAAATGTTTTGCAGATGTGGAACCTGGAACTGAAGAACACAGCAGGTGAAGCAGATGTCCTGAAGGTCCTCATCAGATAATTATTACCCAAATTTATTCTGTTGCAAGCATATACATGACCACGAGTGTCCAGCTAAATGAGGAAAAGCACCGGGCCCCAGACTGCTGCCTTTGAGGTGCACTGATACAGACTGTAACTCCCTAAAAGCACAGGCAGCTCAGCAGGCAATACACTCTTGTGCCAAGATTAAAATCTCGTGCCTTGCTCAGACATCTGTGATCCTTTGGGAAAAGCTGACCATGGTACACAGTCATATAGACAGCAAAGAAATAACCCCCCAAAAAGGGATGACTTGACGTAGAGCACATGCAAGGTAGGGTAGTGCCAAGACAAATGATGCTCTCATCTGTCCACAAATGTGTGAGGCTTCTTCCCTACGAGCTTTCGCTGACATTGGCAGTACCTCGGAAAGAAAACAACCAAAACGTCCTTCAAACCCATATACCTAAGAAAACCAAGTAGGAAAACTACACGAGGGAGAACACAAGGTTTTCCCAAAGCACCACAGGTCAGTGAGGTCAGTGATGAGCTCTCTGGACTGTGCTTTTAGGGTGTCATTCCTCCAAGACTATCCCAACATTTTGATGTGCCACTCTAACAACTACGACTGTTCATAAAGGATGAGGCAGAGCAGGTGGATGACATAGCACAGCTCCCGCACACAGAATGGAACACTGGGCTGCTCATCATATAAAGAACATATAACAGAAAAATATTGAAAATTGAATTGGACAGAAAAAACAGGTGGAGGGTTGCTATAGAAAGAGAGAAAACATTTATATTTCACATGTGCAAAACATATTGTAAGTCAGTTTGATGCTGCAGGATATCAAAGCTACTTCTACGAGAAGGAAGAGCTCCAAGACACTTGTACTTAACTTTCAAATACAACTAAGTCAAGAGTTCAAGATAAAGAGTGTTAACAGAAGAATCATAATGCAAAGGAATTTATGCAAAAAAAAATAAACTAGAGTTTTGGGATGGGTATAAATTCAGCTCTTAACCCAAACTTTAAATACTGTCAGTTGGGAAAAAATAAGCTTTTCTTACTAATCACACACTTTGCTAAGCCTGCTCTTTCAAACTCCTGCTATTGCCTGCTGAAAGGAGCAAAACACTGTATAGACTTCTTGCCAAATTCAGCTTCTACTGAAATAATTCTTCCATTCTTATCTCACATATTCCAAGTGGATCACTTGAAAATTTCACCTATTAAGTAGAGTGAATATTGAAGCCATCAGCCTGGCCCTGTACTTCATCTAAAATTTCATCACTAAGTTGCATGTCTTCTCTATTACTACTCCCTGCAACTTTCAGAAAACCTATGATTAGATCTTCCTAGATCTGATTTATCAGAAGACAAAAGTAAGTATTGCCCACAGTTCATCTGTTACTGTTTGGTTTTTAATGTATCTGAAAAGATACGCTATGTATCTTCAGTAAGAATGACTGAAGAAGCAACATATGAATGTCTTGGAAGTGAGGATACGTGCTGCAGTAAATTGCCATAGTTCATTTATTACCTGGTATTTGAATTGGTGCTCTTTTTCACAGAAATATTATGCATCTTCTATAAGGAACCCAAAGAAACTGCTTGTATCTGTAACTAACTGATCACTGACAGAGATAACAGGTGTTGGAAGTAGCTGACTCTTCCTCCTTTAGTCCAGAGCTGACATTAGATTACAAACTGCTCTGGAATGAGAAGACAAGATAAAAATAGTAGTCTCCCTCTTCCCACTATGAACAGAGAGCTCAGGAAGTTGTAAGACCTGTCTCTACTTTCTGGGAACAAAACTCTGGGGCAGCAATGGGAGGCAGAGCAAGGGTCAAGAGATGAGGTAGCCCCAAGTTCAGGGCTTGAGAGTGGAAACCTAGAAATATCAAACTGGTTCTTTCAAGCAGATTGCTTTCTCCTATTGGGCAACTCATGTATTCTGTTCTTGACTAGAAGAAAAAGTGATGATTATCTGCTGGAATTGATATTACTATGTTTAAATTCCATGCTTCCAACATGCAAAGCTCCTCAAGCATGCATTCATGGTATTGGCACTTTCTGTGCTAGATGAGATTTGCAGCTTTCTCACTCCAGCATCTGAACTGTGACAAAACCAGGCATGTGGTACTTCAGAAGGTGACTCCTGTTTAGCACAGCTGTATAATTACATCTTCAGCTTCTGGAACATCACATTCGGTCCAGCATATTATTGACAAAGCTGCTGTAGTGACATGATCCTTGCATGGAGAAGGAACATGGTAATGACACTGCACTGCTTGCTCATTCTCCAGCATGGTGCTTCTCTGCCCTTGCACTCATAGTAACAGACAGACCTAGTGCTTGGATTTCTTCCTAACAATCCCAGGGCTTTGAAAACAGAAACTGGACTCTGTACAAAACAAACGGGCACCTACTGAGTCAGAAAGCTAAAGCCATTCTGTCAGAAAGTGGGGTGGTTTTGTGCCTGTTTTTTATTTGAGTTTTTTTTTTTGGAACACATTACAGCTTTTTCACTGTCAAAAACCTGGTAAGAGTCACAAGGAATCAAGTTAGTGCATCTTAAAACTGTGTCTCACCTAAGATGTAATAATGGCTGTACATGTATCCCTAATTAGGACCAGAGTCAAAGTCAGAAGGTTTATCTTAAACTACACATTAAGAAAGTTAACTTCATATACTCTACTAGCACAACAGCTTGTGATCATATGGACATGCTCTCACTTGCTGCTTCCTAATAGTTGAATTAATAATACACGATAGCCAATCTTTTGTGGTATTATTTTTTTGTGGCACTCAGCCTACCAGAAACATCACAGCTACTTCCAAGGTAAATGTTCTGCTCACTTTCGCCAAAAGTAAACTTATTTCGGAAAAAAGGGCTATCTAAAAACAACTGGCTGCAGATGCAGGGGGTGGTCCGGTTGGCACGGATTGACAGCCATCCGATTGAACGGGACAGTGGACCTCATCCGTCACACCTCCTGGAAAGCAAACAGCCGAGCGCTTGGGAAGGACACCGACGTTTGCTCAAAGGCAACCCCTCACCAAAGATTGCTTAGCAGAGCTTTTACAAAACCAATTTTACAGTGCAGGCAAAAGTGCAAGGGGAGGGTACGAGGGGAGAAGAGGTGATTTGCTGAGGGGCGACAGGTACACGGAGGATTGTGTACAGAAGGTTGGGTAACCCTGAACTCGCACACCCCCCATCCCCCGCGCCCCTTTCCTCCCTGGAATACGCCAAGGAGCGCCTAGAAAGTTGCTCTGGTCGGTTTCCCGAGGGTAGCTCCGTGAAGGTACGGCCGATTCCCGCCAGTTCCCGGGCTCTCTTTCGCCAGAGCCCTTAAGGGAATCGGGACGTGAAGACGCCCCGGCACCACGCTCCCCCCGCCCCGGGCCGCTCTGCCCTCAGCGCCCGTCCCACCGTTACCTTCTCAGCCTGGGCGAGGTAGAGCCAGAGGCGGCGCCAGGTGCCGAACTTCTTCCTCTCGCTGAAGTTGTAGGCCATCTCGGCGCTGGCGTACCGCGACACCAGCGGGGAGCGGTACCGCGCCATCACGTCCTCCTCCTCTCCGGGGGCCGCCATGGCAGCGGCGGCAGTAGCGGCGCAGGGCAGTCACAGGCAGCGCGCGCGGCCCGCGGACGGCGCGGGAAAAGGGCGGGCAGAGGCCCCGCCCCGTCGCCCTCAGCGGG
>VZTI01005559.1:507948-548457 GCA_013397865.1 Struthidea cinerea
TTAGCAGCCAAACACATTTATTAGTCTTTTTTTTTTTTTTTCCAGGAACCCAAAAATAGTTTGTAGTTATAATGTAAGCAACTGAGTTGCACATAATACAATCATATCTTTCAAAAAAGGAAAAAAATAAAAACGAAAAAAAGCTGTTTAAAAGCCCCCCCCAAAAAAACCAAACCTTCAGAAAACTTATATAAGTATTACACCACCTCTCAGTTTCAATGAAATGACGACGACTTAATTCCTTATTACTCTTAACTTGTCACACTCCAATAAAACATCACCCTTTTGTTTGTTTTTTTTTCTTTTTTTTTTCCTTTTTTTTTTTTTTCTAAATCCAGCATGAGAAATACAGTACCTGCTATGGCAAAAATACACATAAAATGCAACATTTCAGCTTATTTGTACATTAGTAGAGTTTAAACATTTTATTGGTTTTTTTTTCTTTTTAAGTGAACCAGTGATCTTAAGTACCACTATACTAAAAGTAAAATAAAAATATAGAAAAGGAGGAAAAGGGGGCAGCCAGCCTTACAAGAGCACCTTCTAAAGTGCTGAGTTTCTGTGTCCATGGAAAACCCTTAGGAAGTTCAAACATTTCTGAGAATATGGGATGGAAATTAAGATGAAACCTGGATATGCAAGACATTGTGTCATCTCCTCTACATTCTCCCCATTTGTCCTGTAGTTTTCTTTACTGCACACTCTAGAAGGAGGGGAGAAACCAGAACTACGGTAAGAGTTTAGTAAAGGAAGCCATTTCAAGTATAAGAAAAAAAATAAACACTTACAGGTAACTTGCAAATAGCATCAATACACACACAGCCACTATTTTTATTATTACAATGTCTGCTTCTGGGGGACAGTGTTTCAGGCAAGAGGACTTTAGCTGTACCTTCCTGTTACCTATTTATGTGCAAAGTAGAAAAGCTGCCTTTTCTAATCCAGCCATATTGGACATCATTGATTTTCTATTCAGCCACCTCATCCCTCCATTCCATAAGGAGGGAAGAAGGTGGCATTATTCTACCAAGAAGACCAGATGAAATCAATCTTTCTCCATTCCTCTTCCAGACACACCCATCTCCCATTACTTGTTTGCAATGAAGAGAAACTTGCCAAACTCCTGATGCCCACCAGTAGCCAGTTTCCTGAACAGGTAGAAGGCATTTACCTTTGTAAACATAATCCCTTATGTTTGTGGAACTCAAAGCAGCATTTCACACCTCCAGCCAAGCAATGGAGATGAAAATAGATCAGAACGCTCCCCTGTCACTGCTTTTCCTCCTCCCCTTTCCTCTTCCGCACTCAGAAAGATTACATTTGGTTACTTTTGTTAGAAGGTGGGGGTTTTTTTGGTTCTTTGAGGAAAATACTTAGCATTTAGTTCAAAGTAAACATTACAGAATTACCATCATCAGTTATACTGCTGTTTGTTCTGCTTTCCAGATGAGAAAGAAAAAGCACTGTGCATCAGATGTTCTGCAGGCTTTAGAGCAGATGCGGCAGAAAACCAAGATACCTATGTGTGTAAATCCCACAGGCGCACATGCATCACTTCAGCTTCTTTCTCTGCAGAATCACTGTATACACTTCACCTTGATTACTGGAAGAGACGGAGAGGGTGGCATAGGGCAACAGTGGAGAGATGTTCCTAAGGCCACGGGGAGCAATGCAGGACAGAGAGGACCAGGGAGTGTCAGTCAGAAAGGTTTCAGGTCCAGAAACCATATTCTTGATATTTCAAACGCCAAATTCCAAGAGGCATGGGCTCATATGCACATCCCTGAGACGCACATCCAAGAAAGACGAAACAGCGACCATGTGATTGAGAGGGGAGAAAGTAGCAGAGGTTCCCTGACAGCTGTGGGATTTACCCATTGAAGACCTCTTCCCCCACCACCCTCCCAGAGACATTCTGGGAGAGCTGTAAGGCATATACACAAGCAGCATCTACTATCATTCTCTCTGTTCCTACGTTCTATTGGCAGGTGATGGCTTCTGTATATTGTGGACAAGAAGAGACACTGCATTTGAAGTGTGACCAGTAACACACTGAAATTAACTCAGGGAAGGACATAGGAAGCTACTCTGCCCTTTATCCCTGGAGCAGCAGCATAAAGTGGCCAGGTTCTTCATCTTACAGTCCCCTCTCTGGAACTACACACCACCACCTCCCCTTCCTGATGGCAGGAAAAGATGTGTCTACTTGAAAGATGACATTACCAAAACCGCCGTTTAACAGCAGGGAGAAGTACACAAACTTATTCTGATTTGGTGGTCTGGTGAAAGAAGCAGCAAGCTCAAAGTACTTCAATTTTGAAGCTTATCTAAAAGTACTGGAGATACGTGACCTGTAGCAACACTGGCATAACTATATAAAGAGAAGAAGGAGGAAACAGGCATAAGGACTGAGGAGTATGAGTAACTGAATCTCTATCAACTTCTATTATTTAGGATCTGAGTGTCTGATGGCTTCAATAATTAAAAAAAAAAAAAAAAAAGGGTTATCTCCCTCCACACAAGCAAACAATGTAAAAAGAACTAGCGATCTTGCTGTGAAAACCTCTTAATACTTCTATCATGCTTTTTTCTTTAAAGCACTTGACAAACATTACTAGTTGATCCTCACAAAACCCCTGTGAGGTAGGTAAGTATTATTAACAACCCCGCTTTACAGGTGAAAAAACAAAGGCAAAGTAGTTAAATGACTTGCCCAAGGCAAGGGAAGAATAATGGCCAATGTTAAAATTCAGGAGTTTCAGGCTTCCGGACCTGTGCTCAAAACCACTAGTTCAAATATCTTTTTACAAAGGAGATAACAGATTGAAATAAAAGCCCATTGAGTGTAGAAGAAAAGCTAAGATTTAAAAGGTTACATCACAAGGGGAAATGTACCACGAGGTATTTTTGTGAATGAGTTTAAGCTTCTGATTTTTCTTTTTTTTCCTTTCTTTTTTTTTTTTAAAGGCATTCTGACAGAGTGGAACCCTGATAAGATCACATCTGCAAGGCAGGCACAGATGCGAGAGTGATCATCAAGTCTATTACTTATTACAGTACTGTGAATGTCAACAAAAATAAAATTGCTGCATGAAAACACTGAATACAGGCAGGATCATCTCTCAGTTTATGATATTACATCTAAGATAATGCCAAGGATAATGCAGGTACCATGGTTCACCATGGACAAAAGAAAAAGTCAAGTCAAAAGGTCCCTATTATAATGACAGAGAGAGCAGTGAGATCCGCATTTTTCCGAGGAGACTCTTCCTGGAAGCTCAGCAAACTTCAAGGAATGCACATAATTCACAATGATTGCATTTTGGAGATGTGGGGAAGTAAATCCTTTTTAATGACCATTACGATACCACCTTATAGTAAAAATAGGATAGTTTCTTTTAAATAGAGAGGACCTGGCCTACATATCAGTCTACTTTCCCTAAAATTTCACACACTGTCAAAATTAGTGCTAAGTCACTGGCAGCAACACCAGACAACAAAACACCGGTAGCTGCTGATGTTGAAAAAACACAGTCCTCGTAGTTGGGCTTTGATCAGCACTACAAAGTAAGTACCATCTCCACCATCTTGCCCACAGCTGCACTGTCACTGTATGAACTGTGCCAGAAACAGCAGCAAAGAAAATTTTAGGCATAAGGAAGTGTAGATATCAAGGCCAAGCCATGTTTCAATTCTCCTGGAAGAGCACAAGGACTGCTGAAATGGAAAACAAGTAGTAAATCCAAAAAGACCAGTGCCTGTGGCAGTGAGTTTCCTGAGCTTAACAAGGGCCAGAGCATAGGAGGTGGTAGATATTCCCCAGATAGACCTGGTGTCCCAATCACCCTTTTGGCCCTGGGTTAACACTGTGTGGCTGAATAAATTGCCCTGTGCAAGGCTGAGAGCTGATTTTGTTTTGCAGCCAACATTAGTTACTCAAATCTCTGCTCAGTTATCTATTGGCCAGCTTCTGAGGAAAGAAAGGTTCTTATCAGTTCCTTCTTAATTCAAAGTTATCACTTCCCCACTTCCCCAAACTATAATGGATATACCATGGACACAGAAACTCCTGAACAGTTTAGCTAAGTATCTTTGTCCCCTACACCCCCTTCGCAGAATGCATAGTTTACAATTCACTTACAAAATAAAGAAGCAATGCTGACCACATATGGGACCTTTTTTTTTTTTTGAAAAAAGAACAAACAACCTCTTCTTAAGTTCAGTATCAAAATTCACATTTGCATAATAATACATTTCAAGGCCATTAGAGAGGAATGAGAGCGAAGCAAAGAGAACTGCAGAGTCTCTCCTCTCTTTGTCTTCCTGAATAGAGCTGAGGGATCCCACTGGAGTTTCTTTTCAGGGTGGGAATTACAAAGCGCTACAACAACAGCTCTTGATCTTGTACACCTCATGTTTTGGGTGGGACGAAGAGGTGAATTATTAGGAAAAAAAAAAGAAATGGAAGGAGACACTGCAGATTCCCATGTTTAGCTACAAACAGCTTCAAAGAAACAAAAAATTACTTCAGATTTTTTTCCTTTTAAACACTTCTATCTCACCATTTCAAAAACTCTTTTTTTTTTTCTTCTTGTGTCATACCCTGTTCATTTAAATGGCAACGTTAAGTGTGCTGGAAGTTGAAGGGTTGAAAAAAAAATAAATTCCTGTTTCGCTTATCAGGACATGGGCAGAGAGGGTAAAAGTGTGCCTGCACCCACTATTTAACAGAAGCTACAAAACATCATCTTCTCTACATGTATAAATTTGTCTCAAACATCACTGTGTTTCAATTCTCCAGTGCTTACAAAAAACCAAAGCCACACGCACTCACACTCATGCACACAAAGAGAAGCCACATAATACATATACAAACTCAACCTGCAACAGCAGACTAGCCTAAAACTATCAACAGCTTCTGTGCATCACATGACATCCCTTCGCACCCCCCCCCCAATCTCTACCACATATGAATACGTATTGTGCAGTGTAGAGACCAGCCAATGATGCTGCTTGTCAAAAGGGACCAGTGGGCTGCAATCTCCATGTCTAACCTCTTGAAAGAATAAATTGATCACTGCCTCCCCTCCAGCCCAAGTGGTCTCCTCAGTTAGACAGTCACTATACTCACAAAGGCACATTCATAAATACCACATTTAACTTACTGCTTGTAAAAACATAGGAGGAAACGTTAAGCGCTTATACCCCAACCCATTCCTACTGACCCAGCAAGAAGTATCACAATAACGTATCACTTGGTGAGACCTTACTCCACCTTCAGAAGGTACATATTAAAGAAGTCTTCCAACACCTCTTTTAATTTTTTTTTTTTGCATAAATGAATGCTTTTTTTGTTTGTTTTTGGCTTACATATTTTGGAATACAGCACACTCACTATAAAGCTCTGTTGTAAGGCTACCCCCTAAAGTAAGGCTGTTCTACCTTGGCTTGCATTTTCACTTCATTTTGCTTCTTCTCCACACGTCCCCAAAACAAAACAAAAAAACCCACACAGCGCCTTATATAGAAAGGGTAAGCCATATCTGGCAGGGAGAGGGAGGGGAAAGAAAGCACATAATATCATAACCATGTTACTAAAATAGCTATTCTAAGAAGCTGTGCAACCCGCTCAACAGTAAATGATGAAGAAAATGATCACTTGTGGTTGGTTGTGTTTCATCTGAAACAGAAGGAGCTTCCACTTTGTCTCAATTAATAAAAACAAACATTAAAAAAATGAGGAAGTTAGTTCTGTGAATGTAACAACACACACCAATAGCCAAGAAGGGGCATTTAGTGCTCGAGGAAACATTTCTTGCCGAACACGGCCTCCTTGTATTGCGCACTCATGCAAAATTCTCCAGTCTCGTCCCCTCTGCCCACCACAGTCAAGAATGTTTGCTGCTAAAATACTTAAATACTTAATGCTGGCTGGCACAATGCATTCTTCCCTTTTTTTGTTCTTGTTCTTTTTCCCTGGAGTGCTCTGCATTACTTTACAGAAAGGCTGTCAGAGTCAAGTCAAAAAACTCCCTTTCTCACTACAAAGTTTATAGGAACCCTAACACTGCTGAATGTCACCAGTCCCAACTATCACACATACAGGGCAAAAATGGCTCTTTTGCAGAGGGCACTTGATTTGCTAGAAGCTTGCTAGGACTCTGGGAGATTTCTAGAGAAAAGCTTTCCTGCATAGCTCAATGACAAGCAATGCGCAGGCAAACTGTGGATGCAAACAGATGCTGTCTGTTGCATGCTACAGATGAAACTGCATCTATCGTGGCCTGACAAGTTTTAAAAGTAGGCTCCAACCCACCAGGAGCTGTGCTGCTTTTTGTAGCACAGATGAAACCATAAATCACTTTTCATACAAAGGATCAGAAGCTATAGTTACTACATCACAAAGTTTAAAGTCACAAAACACCACAAAATAGAGAGCTATAATTTTAAACAGGACCCTGACTCAATTTTAACAGCAATGTAGACAGACCCTTAAAATCTACTGTAGGCAAAGCTCTGCTTGGTGAGTCACTACAAAATGGACCTGTTTCCTAATATCTACTGCAAGGGAACTTTGGTAAAATTCAGCAACACTGGTATTTACAGTGATGGGACACTTATGCAAAACATTGTGAAGGACACTGTGATGAACTATCAAGGCTGCTAAAAATCTCCAGTTTGGCTCCTGTCGTTTAGCCCAATCAACAGGTCTGCTACAGCCTAACTGCTGCTTTGTGGTTTAGGTTTGGATATGAATTCAGGACAACAGGGAGCACTAGCTCTGTCTACATTGGGAAACTTCACTTATTTCTCCCCATTACTGTTAACATCCTTCTGCCACAGGCAGAAGCCTAGTACTGGAGGTAAAGGGAAAGAGAGTTTGGGGGTTTTAGGTATCTGTATTTTGATCACAGTGGGAATGACCGACATGATCTAACAGTATCAGTTCCTAAAATTGCAAAACAGTGGCAAATAAACTACAGAACTGAAATGATATTGTGTGCAAAATCAATTTAGACAAACCAACAGATCTGTATATGTTGCTTCAGATTCAGGACCAAAGTTGCACTTCAACAGCATTTATTTATAGGGATTTTTTTTTGGAATTAATTTCAACGTAGTTGTCTTGGTATTACTTTCCTGCCCACAAAGCATGCATGCATATTTACGATTAAGAAAGCTGCTTCTGTTAAGGGAACCTTACATCTTTAGAAAAAAACCCCTACCTTCTACTCAATCAGGACTATTACCCTGAGACATTAACCAGCCTCCACAAAACCTGCATTTCAATCCACTTGAGAACCTGGATACTAAGGTCATATGATTTACAGTGAAGGTGATAAATGCAACATGCACTGGAAACACGACAGGTCCTCACCTGCTACACTGACCCTGACCCAGCTGATTTCCTTGACCAGGCTTGGTCACATTTGGGTACCTCAGATACACAAACAGTGCTCCTCTTAAAGTCAATAGGAAAACAATATGCACAAACAAAACCAGAAACTTAAAGAGTCAAACATAAAAAAGAATGAAGCAAAAAAACCAACCTAACCAAAATGTCCCCCAAAAAACCTACAGTACTATTTGGATGCACTATCAGGACGCAGTGGAAGATGTGGCAGCATTTTTAGGAAGAAATAATAGGGCAAAAGTTCTAAGAAATAAAAGCTTTGACATTTCATGGTAAAAAAAAAAAGAAAAAAAGAGGCCAACTTAATATAAATGTTTAATTGTCATTTAGTCTTTGAGGTGGTTAACCCAGCCAGTTTGTTGAAAACAACCTGCTTATATTGCAGAGGTAAAAACATACTTGGTTTAACATTCTCACTCATTACAAAAGCCACTTAATGTGAAGCACAATAAAAAAAAAAACTTTTAAGAAAAACCTGACACCCTGTGATTGCAAAAAACCCCTAACCAACAAAAAACCCACTCTCAAGACTGCTAGGCAAGCATCCAGGTAGAAACATAAAAACACTGGGAAAAGATGGCAAGTATTCCAAATTAAATGTCAGAAGTCTCGACACAGGTTTCTGAGCTGTACCACACTTTGTTTTGCTTGCTAGACTCTGTTGTCACTGCTAAGATGAAATCCTCAAATGGAGCAAAGAATTATCAAACAGATTAAAAACTCTCAGCTTGACAGACGCTGCAAGGTAGGGTAAGCGAAGTGGCAGGATTTTTATCTGGAAAGAGATGCCTTTAGTCTATTCCAAACTGTGCTTTCCCCAGCCTCTTCTCCATACCTTGCCAACATGTTTAAACAAGGTGCTGCCACTGACTCCCTCCCAGGAACAGTTTTGTAAAAGCCCAGAAGTACCCTAACATCAATTCCTGCTGACTTTTTGCTGTTAGGAGCTCAAATGGTAGCAGAATTTTTACAACATTAAGCAATGGTTGTCCCCAGCAGTTGAGTCTGGTTAGCACAATTCTCAGACACCACTTCTAATGGTTGGGAGTGTCATGACTAAGCCACACAGATCTGTCAACTGTAGCTGGAAAATAGATTGTTACTTTGACAATGCAGGGAAACTGTCACCGAGGAGACAGTCACTAACACTTGCAGGATGCACATTCAGGAAACGAGGAGCAGACTGCTGTACTACAATAGGTTTGGACCCAGCAGACTGCTGAAACTAAAGACTGTCAACCCTTCAGCAGTCAGTCACAACCCACTTCCAAGTGAATGTCAAGTGTCGGCTTTGACTAAATGCTACGGTTTCCTCTCTTTAGGACACTGCTGATTTGCTAAAACACAGCTTCTGGCAAAGCACTCAAATTTTCTCATTAAAACAAACAATAAAATAAAATAAAATAAAATCCTAAACTTTCTAAGTAAACTCTCCTTCTACTGGCCCATGACAGGATTTTTAAAGCACATTATTATTACCACTGATGCATTATTTTCAATAGACTCACATGCACACGCAGCACAACATGAAAACACTGGGCAACTGCTACGAGAAAGACAGAATTTGGCATCTGATTTCTTTTTTTAATAATAACAACAACTTATCTCAACTACTATTGAGTAACTCATTGCACGACTTGCTCACACGGCATGCTCTTCTTCCCTTAAGAATGGGTACATCTATTTCCACGAAGTGGCTACACTGCCTCACTTTGCCTCGTCTTCCCTCCCCTCCCCTACTGTAGGGCATGTGGGTGCATGTAACAAGGCACTAGCGCGGTTTTTGTGGTTTGAGCCGAGCCGTTTCAGGCGGAGTAAGCCCCTGACCCTTAGAGCTGGGAGGCAGAACTTGCTCATCCCAACACCGAACTCTTAAGTTCAAGACTGTAAGCCCTGACAGCCAGCAGCAACAGGGTGAACAGAGGAGTTTAACAGCTATTTCCCTCATATAAAATGAAACAGAAAGACTGGGAGGTGGGGTGGATGAAGAAAAGCAAGCAGCAAATCTCCAAGTGGGGAATTAAACTGACCAAGTAGCTGAAAACAGGAAAGTTGATTTCCAATGTACATTTTTGTGGAGTTTTTCCGTATTCTTTTATTTCCTGTACTGAAAAAGGCAGGTTAATAGAACTACTTCATTACTGAGTATTCTGTCAGCACTGGTTTTCTTTAGCACTGCTCAGAAGTGGTTCAAAGAAGCACCATTGTGTATTTCCTGCTAGTCATCCTAACAGAGGATTCTCTCAGTTAAACTCTACTGCATTTTAATAAGGTTTATACTTTCACTCTGCTTTTAAAAAGGTGCTTGGAAGAATATTTTTGTTTAGTTTCAATTGAGAGGGAATAGTAGATTTCCATTCACACGCTTCTCCATGCAACTGCACACGTCTGCATGAGTAACAAAGCACAATAAACGATAACCCTTCTCCTACAAATTGTTTAAGATTGCAATGAATTCCTGTTGCTGATATTGAGAAGTTTTCTTAATGTATCTTAATTTAGAAAGTCTTTAAAATTCTTGATCCCTCGCTTGACAGTAACATTTGGAGATTTTTTCTTTTTTTCTTTTTCTTTTTATTTTTTTTTTAGCATTTTTATTTTAAAGTAAAAACTTTCAAACATTTTGAAGATTCAGGAACTTGTAAAAGTTTATCAACAAGAAACAGCCACCTATCTAGGATAAGGTTAAACAAACCATCTTCAAAAAACTGGCTTCCTACCCTAGAATTCCTGAGAATGCTTGCAAATTTAAAGCAGGAAAATAAAATGTTAAAATAAAAACAAAAACACTGTTAAATGCTCCCAGAGTTAGTCTTCATCTAAAATATATATATATGCACTTTTTGGTCTTTTTTTTTTTTTTTTTTTTGTACATTGTAATTTTTTCCCTTTAAGCTTACAATGGAAGAACAATTTAGCTTTTCTTTTTAAATATTTCAAATCCCTCATTACGTCTTGTAAACAAGAGGGGCTCTAGCACCCGGCTTTCACCGTAGTATCGCAATGAACTCAACTAGCCCAAAGTGCAGGAAAAGGGACCTTAGGGCAGGTTGGGAGAGAGAAGTGAGCGTGGAACACAGCAATGAACCAGGATGTATAGCAAATCATGTGACAGAACAGATACTGGCTTGCTCAGGCCAAAGGTGCTTCACTAGGAAGTACTGCTGGCACAGGACTTTTAGGAACCTGCTCTGTGTGTCCGAGCGCGCTTGGTCTTTGAGCAGAAACAAAGCTGTACAGATGCCTGCATACGAGGGGCACTAGCCAGCTAGCAGGAGCTGAAAGAGAGCATTTTGTTTCTTTGTGCATGGTGGGATAGATGGAGGAGGAGACATGATAGGAAAGCATATTCCAAAGGGGCCAGAGTATGCTGCACACTCCAGTTTACTAAACAAATACGAACCTACTTGTATTTTTTTACCACATATCGCTTTGCATACAAATCTACAGGCATGCGTATATGCAGCATTTCCCTCAGTCTTCCTTGTGACATTGGGTTTACACAGAAGGGGCAAATTAAATAAAACAGCCATGTAATTCCCTAGCTCTTCCCTCCCACCCCCAGCACACAGGCATACACACACACACACACGCGTGCACCAACCTCCCCACCATGACTTGCATCTGTTTTTGCTTCTCCCCACCAAACCCAAGAGTTAAAGGTATTAGACATGGTCGTATCCTTCAATGAAAACGCTGAAGAAACAGACTCCCCTATCTGTGCCCCTCCGCCAGGTGATAAAGCACTGCTCCCTCTGAGGGCTGGAATGGACAGGTATGTGCTGGTACAGAATGTCGGCACTTTGTTAGACAGTATAACAGCTGGACAATGCCACATGGAAGTCCTAGCACTTATGGAAAAAGTACCGGCATCTCTCTTCCCTCTTTCCCCGGCCCCACCCCCACAAAAGACTTCCCGCTTTGTGTCAAGGGATGTTCCTTCAAGTCTGCTACAACTCTTTTCACAACAACAGGTCTTAGAAGTTTTGTTCCCAGCGCACACATGCACGCACACACTGGCTATCACTGTGGATTATAGGTCACCCCTATCCTGCCCAGAGTACTACTACACTGATGCTAAAAAAACCCCAAACCTTTCCTTAAATACAGAAATTAAAAAGCAACAGTACAGAAAAAAGTAAAAACAAAAAGGTGCAATACTTTTTAAAAAAAAAAAGTCTTTGCTAGTTATATACCTCCCTAAGCAAAACCACGTACACAGGAAAAAACACAACACAGAGAAACAAAAGGAAACCTTTGAAGTACACACTGGTTTAAGAACATTCGTAAGTAAACGTTTCTGTCAGTGATGGTCTGGTGCTGTAATGACACCAAGGCCTGGCACAGGTAACGCTCACCATGAAGGACGCAGGAAGGAGTTAGCTGCATGTGCTTTCAGGAGATGAGGCAGGCCAGCCAGCACTTTGCTGACACCATTTGGTTTTTTGTCAGTTTTAATAGAAGCAGTAAATCAATTAAAAGGCTAATTTGGTTGGGCTGGATTTTCAAGCTTTTGACAGATTCCTCTAGAATGAGTACGGGTGCTTATTTAGGTTTGGGGGAGAAAAGAAACACTCTTTTTTTTTTAAAGGTATTGAAGCTTGCAAGAGACTGAAAACATGTGTCTAGCTGCACAAAAAATGGCAATGTCTTCTTTCCTGCTCTTTTCCCCTTGTTGGAAGAAATAAATGGCTTGCATTATATAACAAACACTCTAGGGTTCATTCAGTACAAAAACCCCACATGCGGACATAAATAGACATTGTTACTCAAAAGACAACACTGTCTCCCCTCTCACCAAATCCTTCGGATATGGCAGTGTTCTGCTCTACCACAGGGTTAGAACAAGGGGTAGGAAGCAACTATTCACTCTATATGATTTGCAAATTTGAGATAGCACCCTGCTAAAATGAATTTTAAAAAACCTACTGACAAATTTTAATCCAGCCCAACTGGATTCCGCTTCAGCCACAGGGACTCCACCATGCCTGTCTTGCTTTCAGAATCAAGACATGCGGATGGCCAGCCAGCCCGTAGACCATCAGCAATGCAGCGTTTCAAGATTATATATATAGAGAAAAAAATGCACACACACAAACATGTGCACACACACTCACACAGAAACAAGCACACGTGGGCAGTTACATGTGCCAGAACACACTGGTACTTATCAACCAGCCAATCACAAAGTGTTGGTTTTTTTGTTTTGTTTGTTTGTTTTTTTCTGTTTTGTTTTTTTTTTTTTATTTTTTTTGTGGGTTTTTAATTTTTTAAGTTTTTTTTTTAGTTTTTTGTTTTGTTTTGTTTTTAAAGTGAGGCTCCGTCAAGTCTTTCCCTCCCTCCCCTTATTCTTTTGAACCCCTCCCCAACCCCAACCCAACATGGTAGACCTAAGGACGGAAACACACCCAGTGCAAACAAAGTTAAAAAGCTATTTTTTCAGTATATATGTTTCTTAGCAACAACTTCCGTATAACATGAAAAAGTGAAAAACTAGAAACTAATTTTTTTAATTTTTTCTGTTTAAATTTAAATGGTATGTGTACTTGCTTCACATTGTCTTTCTAAGTTGGCGTTCACGATTCAAGTATTTCAAGAGTGATATGTTCTCTTTTTGGATTCATATTCCAAACGAAAAAACTGAAGTTATATAAGGGAGGCAACTATGTGCTCAGACAGTCTGTCAATGACCCACCTTTTTTTCTTTCTCCGTTTTCTTTTTTCCTTTTATAAATGTATTTATTGCAAGTTGAAAAAAACGAAAAGGTCAAGTTAGTGCTGCTGCTGTTCCAAAAAAGGTCACGAGGTCAGAGTTGAAAGTTCTAAGTTCAGATTGAATCCGACCCTCCTCCCAGAAGGTCTCCAGGTAGTAAGGGAGCAGGGCTGCCCATTCTGTGTGGATCCTCTACGCTTGGGACCCCCCACAAGCTTGAAGAATAGTTTGGGGGCCCCCACAATGAAGCGCCAGTGAGATCACCCCCACTGCTGCTGCCGCCGCCACCACTGCTCCACTGCCCAAGCCCTGTTGACCCACCAAAGAGATTCAAAGCAGGTCCAACTGGATCTGTCTGGTTCTGTCCTGTCTCCAGGGATTGCCAGCCCGCTGCAGGTGCACTCGGGGTTGCTGCAGGTGTAGGGGGCTGAGCTTGTGCCAAAAAGCGACTAACCTCTTCATCTGTGGCAAACTCAGCAAGGATGGTAGTGTTTCCCAACACACACCTACAAGGCAAGATACACATAAGAAAAAAAAATAATTAGAGCCAAAAGGTAAGGGCAAGGGATTCAGAAAGCATGGGAACAACACTAATAGGTGCCCAAACCAAAGGAAGTAGCAGTTACATTGCTACAATGGAGTGGACATGGAAAACTTCAGCTGTTCTTGACAGTGAAACTCAATCAAAACACAGGAACTTCTATTTTATAATGGAAAAAAACAAAACAAAACAAAACAAAAACACCCCAACCCCCTTGCCCCAACATTCAGTTATGCCTGAACAAAATCTTTATAAATTTAAACTAAGGTCCTGAACATTAACACCAAGAGCAAAAAAAGTGCCTATACCATGTAGGTAAATGCATGTATGCCATCTTTTAAAACAGATGAAGAACAGGTTAAAAGACTTTGAATTACAGGAGATTAGTATAATTCAAAAGTTTCCACTGACTTTAGGGGCTTACACCACCAACCCCTCACATCCCCTGAAGATTTTTTTCTCAAAACCTTGCTTACATGTGCAGTGCAGTCTGGGCCTTGGCCGCCTCCTGTTTGGTGTTATATCGGATGAGGGCGGTGCCCTGGGTCAGGTTCAGATGGAATGTCAGCAGTGGGCCATGCTGCATGCAGATCGTCCTCAAGGTTGACCCATCAATCTGAGGAAGAACAGCCAGAATGAAACAGATGTTTGTAATTATTTCTCCAAACATATTCCAATCCTGACTTCATCACAGTAATTGAAAGATATTCTCCTCTCAGAAAAACAGATGAAAGCAGTGTGAAGTAAGCAAAGGTGACAGAAGTTGATTTTCAAACAGGAACTGGTATGCCTTGACTTCTCACAATTACATGGAGTTTGCTTTAGTATGGAATAATCTGATTTATCTTTCCTGTTCACTTACAGCTTGAGTCCAGTTCTCCCTCTCTCACTGAGTTTCTTACACTGTCACTATCCTTACATTGACAGCTTTTCCAGTAGTTAAATACATCTTGTACTTCTCACCGTCTTCAGGCATCAGAACTTGTACCAAAAGAACCAGAATGTTTTAGTCTCCAGCTCTCTGATTTCAGCAGAATTTAGATAAACTAGTATTTACAAGGTTTTTGCAAAACTGGAAATATCTCTACAATGAAATTTTTGAAAATTTATTTTGGTGCTTCTTCATCTTTGTGGTTTATGAAACAGTGACAGAAAGAGTCGGTGATCTTCCTGCCAAACCCACCAATGTCTATTCTGTCTGAACTAATGTTTTCACAGCAGTTGCTGCCTACATTCCTTCTGCAGCAATAACAGCTTGCTACTTACCTCCAGTAACAGCTGTTCTCCCAGGTGTTCTGTACAGACAGATTCCATTCCTGGTGTGCCACAGGAACATGGACACATGAATGGGATCTGTATGTGCAAATACTTAAGGAAGTGCTACTTTCTTCCTTCTTTCCCCCCTATTTTATAATACAGCTTCAAATGAGAGAAAAGGAAGTTGTGTGGGGGTATAAATATGGTCAAAGTTAAAACAGAGAACCTTGAAATGAACATATTGTTCCTTCCAAGCCTAACCATTCTTTGAGTCTATGAATTCATCTGAACCTTCACACTTCTTTTTAGTGTACTGATCCACAATAGAGAATCCACAATGAGACAATTATGATCTTTCCTACTAACTTAAATGCCTCCAAAATATATTCTTCTTCCATTAAATAATTCCTAAAGCAGCATTAAAGTATTTTACGAAAGTCAGAATTGTCCCTTTTCCTCACACCACTTCTTCCTTCACATCAAGGAAAACAGTCTTTTCTACAAAAGGAGCACGGTTCACCATTTTGGGTGATCTAATGGAGACCTCAGTTTTTCCTTTCACATCAACCTTTTTTTGTAGTCTGTAGAAGCATGGTAAATTATCCTGCTGAACAGGGGACTCTCTGTCTAGACCTCAGCGTGTTGCTGATAATCATACAGGCTTTTCCTAGCCCTTGAATACAGGACTAACTGGGAACACAAACCAGGATCTCCACAGAATTAATTTTGAATGGCAGCAAGCTTTGAGAATACTTGCAGAAATAACCTAACTAGACTGGTTTTGGCAGGAGTGCTGGAAAAATTCTGTGGTTTCACTATGGAAACACTAAAGTGAAAACTGGCAGTTACATCAAATTTCTTACTGACAACATCCCAAAGAACAGCTATAAACCATTCCACATTCTGGTAATGAAATTCACCCTCACTTCTAAGAAAAATCTTTCTGTTCAGTAATTTTTTATAACTCTTAAGTAAAGAAATGTTTTAACCGTCACATAGCAAAACCTGAACATCTTAAAGTTAGCTGAAGAGATTACAATAGCAAATCCAGTCAGACTGCAGCTCAGTTTAGTAGAAATATGTTATATATGCTGACAAATATGATTTGGTCAGATTTTATTCAAAGAGAAACAACTGAAGGATTCACAAATCCTTGCTAAAGCAAACAAGTTCCCAGAAACAACCACAGAAAATACCTGTGGAGTGAGATTGTGAAGAACCAGCCAGTAGCTAGGACGAACTGAGCCACCATCACTCCAAGTAGATGCTGCAAATTGTAAGACAGAGCAATCAAGACAGATTTGATACAAAGAAAAACCATCTTTCTTTACAGTTAGGTCTTTCAGAAAAACATCAGCATTACCAGCCCTGTTAAAACACGAAAGTCTAATCTTCAGTCCTGAAAATGAAACCACACCTTTCCTCACATTTCGCATCAAGATTCATTTCACTAGAGTTGATCTCAATTTGAGGAGTTTCCCACTTACAGCAAGCATCTAGTCTTGAAAGGCCCTATTCTCTTCTGGCAGCTCTCAGCCCTTCTTCATTCATTCCCTGCAGCAGGACCAGGGATTCCATCCCCCACCCGCCCCAATTATTGACAGCAAATTTCCATTCCAAGAAGGAACTCTCTTCTTTCCTATTACCAGACAGACAACTGCAACTTTCTTTCCTCCAAACCACTGGTGCTGTAAAACATAACAGTGCTCAGGTCCGATCAATGGTGCTACCAGCTGATTGTTCTCACCAGAGCCAAGCCTTGAGTCCTGTGCCCCCCAGCCCCTGACCGATCGGGGTGCTGTGCTGTTCCATGGAGATGATGGTTTGGGGTTGGTCAGGCCAGGAGGTGGGCGGGGCAGCCCTGTAGTGTTCCTTGAGGAAATATGGTTTTTCCACATCTTGTTGGAGAGATGAGTGGGATTGTGTCCTATGGGATCTGGGGACCATGTTGATTTGTAATCACTGAATTTTGCTAGAAGATTAAAGAAATTGTATGCATTAGAGAAACTTGTGAGATTAAGTACCTATCCTATCACAGTAAAACTTTTGACTGAATTTATATTGGAGACAAGCATGAAGCACAGAACCATACAATAGTTAATTTATCATATCAAAAACCCCCATGCTACATAGAAGTTAATCTTTGCTGATTTTATATACGCTGACAAAAAAAAAGTAATATACCTAGATCATTTATGATAATGTAGCTGACTGCAGCATACTACATCATTAATTAGAGGAACAGCAACTTTTATCTCCACACTACATTTCATCTGAGAGCCTGAGAATTTCTTACAAGTTTGGGCACTACTAACCTTTAATGAAACTGAACCTCCTTCAAGTAAAAAAAACCTGCAGAGAACTGAAAGGAGTATTTACCATTCTTGGTCTACTAAGCTAATGTTACCTCCTAAAGACGTCCTCCCTACAAGATCAAAGCTCTCTTGTCAATCACAAATCTCACACAATGTTGACACAGCAGTAACACATAAAGAAGGCTACTTAGCTGTGTGACAGCTGGACTTTTAAACAATCTTGATAAGGCTTTTTTTTTTCTAGAAAGCATTACCAGATGCCTATTAGAAGACCAGTAGTGGATATCCTTAACACATTTCAAGAACTCGTTATAAAGAAATGCAATAAAAGACAAAAATAAAAGCATCCCCCAAAACACCACTACTGGTCATGAATATTTGTGAGCTCTGCCTAAACTGGTTTTTCCAAAAAAACACAGACTGCAAATTCTCCCACAACTTCTGACACCAAGGGACATTTCAAATGTCAAAATTCCTTGAAAATTCCTCGTTGTTCTGCAGTGAGAACCAGCCAACACAGACATGGCAATGTGAGGGAAAAGGTTGTGTCAGACATTATCTTAACCATAACTCTCACGTATGGGTGTGCAAATATATGTATTTAACTCCAATCACCAACAGACGGCGGTGAATTACTGATTTGAAACGAAGTGAAAAAATACAGATTTACAATATGCCAGGGCATCATAAAATAACACGTCTGGAAACCAAGACCACAAGGCTCTCAGCATGCATAAGCATGCTTCAATTTACAGCTGGATTTCTGTATTTCCATGACACAGTCATGGTCAGTAGCAAGCAGGTTTCAAGCACAAACCTCTGAAAGTTTATGGAAGTGCTTAAAAATCTGCTTTCACTAGACTCTGCGTTAGAGATAGGTGAATTCTCAACTCCCAGTTCAGATGATCTGTTTTCTGACTCTGAAAACTTGTGTCTAGTAGATGAACAGAAGCTGGTATGTGGCAGTAGTCTAATTTCCTCAATTCGACTACAACTTCAATTTTTTTTTTTATCTCTTGGGTCTTTCTTATGTGCAAGACAAAAATTAAGCAAAGGCAAGAAGTTGCTACATGCCACTCCTTTCCTCATGCTGTAACAGAGGATTCTTCTATGTTACTAGAATTCTGCCGACACAGACACTGCTTCAAACCAAAGTCAGCTCACAAACTGGTGGCATTAAGGGCTACAGAGCATTTTTAACACATTTTGTGAAGATGCTGAGGTAACACCCGAACACAGCTTTTAGTCAGTATGATGAAAAAACCTAAAGTTTGGGCCAGATATAGCTCTCAGCTCTGTTCATCACCTCTGCTATTTATACACAACTCTTCATTTTTAAGTAATTGTCAAAGCAATGATGTTTTCAAGAAAAAACTCTGACATTTCCAAGAAGCTTAAAATCCCAATGGTTCACCTGGAGCAAGTACTTCCAGTGTTTTACTGTGAAGTGTGTGCAGAAACAGTTTTTTACTAGAAAGCTTTGGAGACCTTCTTATGAAAGATTTGAGACAGATATTTAAGTTTATATTTATAGACCAACCATTAAAAGCCAGAGGACTAAACGTCCTCACTGTCCAGATTTCAGGGAATGACGACTGCTATAAAAGGCAAGACAAAAACATTCCCTTCACAGCATTCCCATGTTCTAAAGTTAAAATAAATAAAATCACTCACCTTTACTAACACATACACAAGTGGGTATATTTTAAAAATTATGACATGTCAACAGATTGTACATGTACTGTTTTATTTTTCCTTTTGCACCTGCTGCTTCCTACTACTCTATTCTTTAACTTGCATAATATGCTGGTTTTGGCTGGGATAGAGTCAATTTTCTTCACAGTACCTGGTATGGGGCTGTGTTTTGGATTTGTGCTGGAAACAGTGTGGATAATACAGATGACTTAGTTATACTGCTGAGCAGTGCTTACACAGCATCAGGATCTTTTCTGTTTCTCACATTGTCCCACCAGAGGGAGGGATGGGGGTGCACAAGAAGTTGGGAGGAAACAGAGTCAGGACAGCCGACCTTAACTGTGCAAAGGGATATTGCATACCATATGGAGTCATGCTCAGCATATAAAGGCTGGGGGAAGAAGAGGGAGGGGGGGTATGTTCAGAGTTACGGTGTTTGTTTTCCCAAGTTGCTGTTACACATGATGGACTATTAAATCCTCTAAGTGGAACAACAATGAACCAGTGCTAAGTGAAAAACGCTTTGTCTGGGTAAGTTTCAGAGCCCGCATACCTGAAGTGCTATGAACGTTGGTGAAGGAATTGTCAGAGGCACTGTAGGGCCAGGCACCAGGTGAAGGCAGCGAGGTGTTGAGGGAAGAATTAGACCCTATCAAAGGGAAAAGGAGAGAGAGAGAGAGAGAGAGGAGACCAAGTTCACAGAGTTTCTGTAACACCATTAAACCCCAAGAGAGCCACAACTGTACCAACGCCAAGCTTTCAGGTGATTCCAGCCACAGTGTAAAGGCACACAGATTCCTTTTCAGGCAAATGCAACAGACTGTTCGCCTGCTACAGCCACAACATCGCGATAATCCTGAGTATCAGAGCGACTTTGATAATCAGAGACCAGTTGTTCACTGTTTTACCTGTGGTGTTGTCCCGCAGAAGTTGGTGGTCAGTATCTACAATGGGAGATGTGGCTGTCCCCCCCAGCACACTTCCAGGGGTCACATAGGGGTCAGATTCAGGGTCAATGTTTTGTATACCTTTCCATGGCACTCCTGGTTGGAACTCTGGGACAGGAGAGAAAAAAGGAATTAGATGCAATCAAGGAAACGTCATTTACTAGAAGTAATTGCTGAAGGTATTTTGGGAGGGTAAACCATTGTCTTCTACACTGTTCCTCAGGGGGAAAAAAAAAGACTTCATTTTAGAAGTGTAATCTATTTCACAATTCCTCCCACAGCACTAGCTCGGGTGTCTGAATACAAGCCTACACTACAAAAGAAGTGGTACAAGTGCATCCAGTATCCCTTTAAGTGCTTCTGCTTTGCTACATTCAGATGAGGTTTCAATAGATTTAATTGCATCCTATGTAAGATATGTAAGATTAGATTCTGTACACGTACTTTGTGTGCGTGCAGAAGCCTTTCCCAAGGAAAGGCTACTTACTTTAGGAGTTTGTAAACACTTTGACACATCACGCTGTATGTACACACACACACTTTATACATCGCTTATCAATACTGAGGTGAGATGCCTTGCAGTAAAAGTAATGTATATGCTCACTGACATTCTTCATGCTTAACAATGAGATGGGATGTACTTATCATGCTTTAGTTTCAACTGTAGCTCCAGGCATGCCAGAATTTTAAGACAAGAGGATGAATTATATTAAATATGAACACACAAGACTCCAATTACTGTAAGAAAGATCAGTAACTTGGTTCCTTGAGTGAATAAAGTGCTGTGGTCAGTTCTGGAAGCAGTGGTGCAAAAGTAAAACTGACAAACACAAAAACAAGTAAAGAAGCTTTATATACTATGTGACAATTTGTGTAAGTGTGAGAAGAGTGCAAAGGTGGCAGATTCATCCCCTGCAGATACAAGTCCAGAATACAGAATTCCCAACCCGAGTTTCTGAAATAATTAGTGATAGATTATTTGAGTGTAATTAAAGATCCATTATTAAAAGGAGATCAAAGATGCGCTCTCTAGAATGAAGCACTGTAGGATGAATCTGGCATGGAAGGGTGCATTTCAGTCACCTTTGTAATGAAGAAGTAAAGTCAAGACTATGACTTTCACAGACAAATACAGAAGAAATACGATACTACTGGTTCAAACAATTGCCACAGCAAGGGCAGTATTAGACTGTGACAATGCATGGGAGAATCTGAGAGAAGACAAAAGAAATGCTCCATTGGGTCAGAACTGTGGTCCATCTAGAGAAGTAGTTTGCCAACAGCAGTAGGAGAAATACCATTAAGGGACAGAACACAAGCCTGGCCACTATCTGTGGACTACTGGCATCACACTGTCCCAATATCCACAGCTGTCCTATCTAAGATGGCAGAAATACCCACTATTTGCTAGCACCAGCTGGTAAAACTGTTTTCCCATCATTGTATCCAATCACTGTTTCAACTGGCTAGTACCACCTGTTTCAAGAAGCTCTGAAAGCAACACAACCCAGAAGTTCACTGCTCCTGATGGGAAAAAAGCTCCCATCTATTTAAAATTTATATCCTCTTAATTCCAGCATTTGCACCATGGTTCTAGCATTGCAGGAGTCATAGAATTACAGTTCTGCATTCATCTTGTTCACTGCCTTCATAATTTATAAACATCACTTACATCTCACAGTCTTTAGTAACTCAACAAAATAATCCAGGTATCAACTCTTCTAACACTACGAGCAATCAGCGCAGCATCAAGGAAGGACTCTGCTCAGCTACTGCCAAAATACTGCCACTCCCTGACAAGCAGGACCACCTTATCGTTAAGGAAGAAGTGATACAGCCCTAGGGTCTACTCAAAATATCTTCTCTGTTCTGAGACAAAGAATCCATGAACACAGATTAGAACCTGGAAATCAGAACTTGTTTGGAGAGGGAAAAAAAAAAAAAAAAAAAAAGAAGCCCGCGTCTCTATCTGTACAGATTCTGAGAATTGGTGAGACTGAAAATTAAGTGCACAGTAAGCTCTAATCAAAAGGTTAATGAATATACAAACAAGGCTCCAAGGATCAGGCGTATTAATGTTTATGAACGCATTCACTCATCAATGTAACCCTGGCTGGAAAAGCACTTCCTTGAACTTTGGCATACTGACAAATTTTCAAACTTTCATTTAGGGCTGATAGTTATTATCATGCACATTCACCAACTTTTGTCAACAGACATGCTCTTTTATTTCTAGACAGTAAAGAAGACATGAAATGCATTTCTCCACTGATATCTGAAAGGTCCTTCAAGAAGAAGATTATTGTGAAAACCATGACATCCAGGCCAGTTTGCCTGAAGTATGACTGATCTTGAATGGGAAAATTACAGTCTAACTACTACCTAAGTATGCAAGTCTGTGCAACATAACCAAAAGACATAGTTCTCACCAATGCAGCAAAACTTGCTCTCACCTCCAGCTGTGATATCAGTTTGACTGGGCACCACTTCATTTATCTTTGTGCTGAACAATACTGCTCTCTTGAACAGCAGAATATCTGCAGCAGATGGCATTTAGGAGGAAAACGCGAAAGGTGTAGTCAGGGTGAATGCTGAGTGACCACTGTTTTCATTCAAAGGAAAAATGCACCTATTTCAAGAGGTTTTCTCTTGGAAACTCATTTTTGATAACCTGTTTTCCAACACTGGGAAGAAGAATTCTACCTCTGTGCCAGGAACTGACAATGGACCTCATCTACGAGCTTGTAGAGAAGGACCTAGAGTGTAAAGTCATTTTAGGTCTTCATTCTTCAGGGGTGTTGTGTTGATAAGGTAGATCATGATTTCTGTTTTCTTTGTCAATGAAGTCCGTAAGTTAGACAGACTATGAGACAGCTCAACTGGCTGATGGTTATGGAACAGTAACTTGTCCCAGCAGCCTATGGATCTTGTAAGAGTGGAACAGCAATACAGCAATAACTGAATAAATGCCACCTGCCAAAACCCAGGATCTGTCAGATGAGGCCTGAAATCATAGTCTTGGGCTGCTCACACAAGAAATTATGGATGGTGCTGAGGACCTCAGCAAAATTTTATGTTCAGAATTTGTGAACTTATCCTCTCACAGTGGTGAGGCAGTCAGCAACAAAAAATTTTACTTATTACTGACAGTGGGACTACAGATACCACTGGGGAAGCTCTATGGTATCAACAAGGGGCAAAGAACAGCCATCCAGCTTCTCACTTCTGTAAGAGTTTCGGTACCAAGAATCTTGCCACAGCCAGTGGTTGCTCCAAAGCTTGGAAACACGGCAGAGCTGATCCTCAAACGTCTCTTGCAGCATTCCAAGCAGTACTGTGTCTCTCAGTATTATACAGAGGAATGGTGACTAAGGAAACCAGTTCAGCAACAATGAGTCTGTGAATGAGGTCTGGTAAAAGACTACATTTTGGGAGTTTTTGGCATTATGAACAGCAACTCCAGTCCAAAAAGCTCCGTACTTAACAACCAGGCTGACAGAAGTGTAACACAAATACACCTGTACAGAAAGCAGTGAGCAGTATGAGAATTTGTGGAAGTGCTGATGTTTTTGAAATAACTAATTCTTTAGCTCTGTTAGCTCATCAGAAAATGTTTTCTTGCTGGAGTTAGACACTGAGGGCTTCCCTCATAAAAATCTTCAGCTACATTTTCTAGGTTTCCTGCAGTTGTATCTGTCACACAGATTCCTAGGCTTTCTGATGCAAGGTCTGTGCTACTGCTTTACCCAAGAGATGTACCTGGACTTTTAATTTGTTTTTCTTGACGGGATACACAGCAGAGGGTTTGCAGTTAGTAATATTTTCCTGGAATGCAACTGTCTTCCAAACAAGAGAAAAATCACAGCATCCACTATTTGCTGAACAGCATCAGCGATTAATCTGTGCAACTTCAAGAACAGCACTCTGTGTTTATATGAATGTTTCCTATAGAAAATTATGTGTGGATTCAAATACACATGTACTTTTCCTAGAGAGTTTTCTAGCAGTGCATTTCAGAAACATAAAATTCTGCCAGTGAAACCACAAAACTTAAAAAATGTGCACCAGCCTGTCATCCCAAAAGCAAGAGACTTCTATTCAAACCACAAGATTCCTGACCACAACTGAAGCATTACAACACTCTTCTACCCTTTATGCAACATGAACGAAGGTGAACCACAACAGTGTGGTGTTCCCACCATCACAAAAAAACCCTACTTCACATATTTTTCTTTCTGATTCCACACTACCAATAAAAATTTTTACACTCTTTGTCAGCCTAATACAGCACAAATAAGGAATCAGTACAAAAGAAGGGAGATGGTGTTGTGTATTCTACGAACACGTTTTCACGAAAATTTCTGTAAATGTAAAGTCACAAAACCATAGAAGATAAGAGAGTTTACCTAACAAAAACCAAACACTATTCAGAAAATTCAGCAGTTAGTTCATACTTAGCCCAGCATTTTTTTACTAGAAATTCAACATATGCGTTCTAATATAATGTAGAAGAAATTTCAAACCTAAGATAGGTCAAGCCATGCAAGTATTTTCTTTGCAATGGTTATTTAAGTAAGTATGATGAGGAAAGGTCCAGCACATCTATCCTAAAGCGAGGACATAACCCCTGCCCTTATGTAATACCTGGAGGCCAGCTGGCATTGCTGGATTTACTTCCGATCTTGTTTGTTGGTGGAGATTTGGCAGGTAACCAACTATCACCAGCAGGGCCTGCATGGCTGCTGAGTGGGTCGCCCTGGATTATGTCAAACTGGTTGTAGGGCGATCCTCCACGAGCCTTTCCAGGGGGCACTATTGCACCTGAAGCATAAAAAACATACATTTACACTCAGGAAAGGCTGGGATCTTCAGGAGTATGATATACTAAAACAAAAATATTTAAGATGCATACTGGTGAGGCAAGACATAGTTTCATCTAAGCGATTTCACCTCTGGCAAGATGACCCTACAAGGGCATTCCCAAAATTCCCCCTCTCACCATTTTTGTGCATATTGGCATCTTGTGAAGCCACAGAGGGCAGCCCTTCCATCATAGTCCACTGCTTAAAGCGGGATTCTGTTCCAGCCTCTTTCCCTCCCACCATGCCATAATCCATGCCACTTGAGCCAAAGCCTGTGAAACAAACAAACAAAACTCCATTGTCATTTCCTGTTTTGTTTTTAAGTATCTTTAAACAGGGAGTCATCGTGATCATAAGAAAAAGGTGAAAAAAAAAATCAACAACAGCAAAGGGTATGTTCAAGTTGAAGGGGCATCTTCCAAATAAGCGTGTTAGGTCAGTATGCCATGATACGCTTTCTTCTTGGGTTTGTCTTCTTCCCATGTAATGAAAAATAATGCAATTTGATTCAAAGTTGACGCTTGTCATAACCTTCACTCTAATGCTTATACATAAATTATTCATTTCTAGACCCAGACATAAGTGATTAACACAATTACCATATTAATAATATGGAAGATACAGGCAATGCACCAAACCTCCTTCCACAGAGCACTTACCACCTGAACCGTATCCAGGTATTTGCCCTTTGGTCTGTAAATCTGAGAGACCCACATTCAAAGGATTGGGTACCATGCTGTCTAAATGTGGCTTAGGCCCAACAGGGTGGGATGGCGAATGCTTCATGCCAGGCTGCCTCTGCTGCTGCTGCTGGAGGGCACTCACCATACGAGCAATCTGCAAATGAAAGAAAACAAACGGTTCATCTATGCTATCCTGTAACATAGAACTGCCGTAAACATAAAGAAATGGTGACTTAGAAGAGATCCAGAAGACCCTGCTCTCCATAAAGTGCAATATGAAGAGAGCAGATGACATTACTAAAGCCAGCACCTTCTCTACTGCAGACTGCCTTTCCCCAGCACATTTCATACTTTGTATGATTGACAAAAACAGTACCACACACCTGTTGCTCCTGCTGTTGTCGCACAGCTTGAGATAACTTTCTCTGGCTCTGTAACAGCTGCTGCTGCTGCTGCTGCTGCTGCTGAAGTAGGAGCTGACAAGCCTACAAGATAAGTGGGGGTGGGAAGAGTGAAAATACAGAGCTCATCAAGCAAAATATGATTGCCAGGAGCTATTCACTAGCAAACTCCTTGCTCAGAATTTAGGTAAACTGTTTCTCATTCCACTCACTCAAGTAAAATGACAATGAAGGCATTAGAAGAATACATCCTTCACTTGTTTCTAATGTAACATTATGCAACAGAATTACTCGTACCTGCTTTATTACCATCACTATGACTACAAGTCTGAAGAAAACTTCATTAAAAATCAACAAACAACTGCTTTCTACACAAAAACATGGCTTAGAGTCATCACTAACTCACTGCAATCCACAATAATTACATGGGCCTATTTGGTTTATCTGCTGCCTTCTAGGAGGGCTTTACTACCCCATATGGCGAAGAGGGAATAGTTGTACAAAATAACATCAGCAGAACAAAACAGAACAAGCATAAAAAGAAAACTCTTTCAGCAGACCATTTGTAAACAATCTGTAGTCTTGTTTCACAAGATTACTAGCTACTTACTAATTGAAACTGGGGAATCTGTGGAAGCTGGCTCAGCATGGCAATCTGTTGTGGAGAAAGCTGAGGGCCCATATTGAAAAGACCAGGATTCAAGCCACTGTTGGGAAACTGTTTGAGCATGGAGGCCGAAACCTGCATGGAAACCAGTTACATAACCTGAATGCACTGCCACGAGGAAAAGATTATGAAGTAGAAGTATTTCTATAAAGGAACAAGTATGACACCAATCTTCAGTGGTGCTCTGGGAAAGACATTACAGATTTATTAACACATCACATTTAAACATGCACAATCTGCAACTCAGGCAGAGTGATTACCTCACTTGATTGACAGTATACAGTAATACATGTGCAGATGCAGACACACACACACAGATTCCTCCCCCAACCAATCAGGTGCTAGAGACTGCACTAAATTTAAATACTGATATATATATATATATGCAGCTAACCAGTAATCACAGTACTGCATTATCACATTAAAAACGTACTGCTTGACAAGGGAAAAGAAAGGCATTCAGGCAGTCACTGGAGCAAAGAAACAGTGCCTCACAGAAAGAGTTAATCTCTTTGTACGTTGAGTAAGATATAGTAAAAGACAGGAGTAGGTGGAGAAGAATCCCCCCATTTCTCCCTGCATTATTTGAGAGTTACACAAATACAATTCAAGAGAATCTCAAGAATTGTTCACCAAGTCCAAAGCAGAAGGTAAACTTGTACATTTGGAGACCCCGAGGTCTTAAGATTAAGCTCTGCAATGTAAATGTAACAGGTAGCCCTTCATCAAACATCTCTTTCAGGGGGGACAGGAAGCACAGGACAAGACTACTTAAAAAAATTAAGCAACCTGTCACACTTCAGAAACACTTTAAGCTTTCACGTTTATTTGCTCTTTTTAAAATACTTTGCAAAAGCCTAGATAAGACATAGGACTCCCAAATCCACTTCTGAGGTTTAAAAATACTGGTAGCGAGCATTTACCATCAACTGCCTTGGAATATGATAGAATGCTAATGTTTCTGCACTGAGTTTTAAGTACTTTCACTATGAATTTTAATGGTTTTATCTTATTTAATTTTTCCATTTCTTAACATCAAGTTGAGACTAAGATAGGTGTATAAGTAACCTCAATGATGTGCTCTGAAGGCTGTAGCTCTACTTTTACAATTAATCAGTTGCTATAAATTCCTTACCTGGGGAGAAAGGAATTGGGGAGGCACTTGCGCCCGGATATTGGGGGAAGGATTTAGTGGCTGCACTGGTGTGTGCATGCCCCTCGATTGTGCTGTGCTGTTTCCAAACAAACCATGATTGCCACCCTATAAAATTAAAGCAGTAGTGAGAAGATAAATCCTGCAGGATAATGGATTTCTATGCTAGTAACTACATATCAGTAACAATGAGCCAAGTACTGACATAAACAGAGTTCCCTTAGAATTACAGACGTTTGCCTAAAATCAGTAATATTCTGCCTGGGTTAAAACCACTGTACTACATTTTTGAGATGCGGGTTGTTTCTCCTCTAACACTGAAGGGTCATGCTTACCTACTTACTTCAAAGCACATGACAAATCTAAAGTTTTAATATTTTGCACTTTACGTGTTGGAAAATGGAAACTTGGAGTACAAACAACAAACTAAAAACTCCCTTCCACTGGCTTACAAGTATGACAAGACTGTGTCAGCAAGAATTCTGGTCCCCCATTTTAGAGAAGACAGGTACTTTGCCTGGTACTTATCACTCATAAGGCTATTATTTCCTCTGCAGGCCTTTCATTAACTGAAATTTGAATTCTAAAAGACTATTAAAAATTTTCCTTCTGCCATGAAAACTCCAGCATTCTCGATCTGGTTATTTTCCTTCCCCTTTTCTCCAACTAAATTTGGAGAAAATTTTCAAGTAAGAAAAAGAATTGTGGGTTTGTTTTTTTTTCAGTGATTTGTTTTCTAACACAAGAAGACTTGCTGCTTGAGTTTTTTAATGGGAAGTATTTACTGGTTTATAAGCAACTTCTGTTACAAACCTTAATGCATGAAAAAGACCGAAGAGTATTTGTCATTATGTTTCATGATTTCAGCCTCTTGAACAGACTTGTTTGGGTACCATTTTTCAAAAAAAGCAACAAGAAATGTTACAAACCGTCTCCTACACTAACTAAGGGAGCTACACTCTCTTGCTTCTAAAAGCTGAAACTCATACTCCAAAGCACCCTTATGTGCCATGATTTTGTCCTTTCAGTTTCAAGACCCTCAGAATTTCCCATTTCCTGCTGTCTATCAGGGTGTCTGTGACCCTCAGATACCTGGGGTTCTAAACAGTGTATTTTCCACTTCTCAGCCATCATTCCCCATTCTGCCTGTCCACGCCAGCATTGCTGCACCCAGCATAAGTTCATCATTCTTCCAAACTGTGATTGTGCAGGCCTTCACTAAAACCTTTCCTTCCCTTAGATACCAGGATTTCATAAATCCTACCATAATACTGTGCATAACACTCCTACCATAATACTGTGCCATCCTCTGCTATCCGTTTGCTCAAACACAAGTCACCCCTCCTGCTTCTACACCGGCAGCACTATGGATTGCCTCACTCACCTCCATCCCCCTCCACTTAAAGTATCTTCTCTTTCAGAAGTAACTCCTAAGCATGCAGAAAGATGAACAAAAAACCCCAAAAGACAAGAGGTTTTATTCTGGAAAGAGCCATCTGGAGTCAACTACACATTCAAACTTTTGAGAGGCCTTGAAGCTGCAGTTACACCTTCAGCCCTCTCTAGAACTCTACAGAATTCTGCACACTGAGATCAACAACATGCCTGCAAATTTTGGACTTAATCTGATGTTCAACACTGTGTCACATAGAAACAGAAGGACAACACAAAGAAACACCATCATGTTAGGCATGTGACTACATAAGCTAGACCAGCTGCAATAATTAGGTATTATTCTTTCATTTCCTAGTATTCCTAAAATATTTTCTTCTAGAATAATGCAGAACATAATAGCCAGAATTCTTCCAAACTGCAGTTAATCACTTAATTTCTTCCCCACCATTTCCCTCTACACAAAAATATTACTACTTCAGGAATTTTTAAAGGCTACTAAATCAATCCTTACTTTGGACTGTGAGGAAGGGAGAAGGGAACAGGCACAATGCTAAATCACTGCAACATTTTACAGGCACATTTCTACATACAAGGTCTTTGAGCGGAGTCTGAAAAAACTCAGTGTTGGGTTTGATAAGGCAAATCAACAGCCTCTAACTGGGTTTTAAGCTAGCAGTTAAAATAAAGGATGCCACTAACTTCACGACTTCTGAAAAGCACTTCTACCTGCTGTTGCACTGTGATTTAGGAAGAGGCCAACAAAACCAGACAAAGTACGTTCTGATGCTAGGAACCAAAGTGGACTGCTTCTCAATGGCCTGATACAGCTGAAATTTCCATTAACAATTTTAATCTATTCAGCAGAAAAACAAATGCAAGCAACCAACTAACCAGGATTAAGCCCAGGTTGCAGCCTTATAACAATGCATCTTATAAGGTGGCCTGCTTACTTGTCTAGCAGCGAAGTTTTGGGGACTGAGCCCTGAGCCGATTGCCCCAAGGCCGACGTTGGATAGTGTGGAACCAGAGGGAGACAGCTTGTAGCTGGGAGAAGGGGAGAAGGGAGAGCAGGGAGCCTCATCCCCAAGGCACCCATCTTGATTGGAGAAAGGCAAAGTCAGCTGAAGCAGCAGTTAGCCAACAGCAGGAGTTGGTTAGTGAAGCAACAGAATGCAAGAGGAGAGAAAGAGGGACGGTGAGTGACTAGGAAGAAGCAAAGGTAATTTGTAATAGCAGTTACAAGGACAAAGCTTCTGATTCAAACGATCACTTGACAATTAAGATTTTGGTCCAAGGAGATAATCCATAAATCCTATGTTTTCTTTTTAAAAATACATTTTGAATTCTCATAAAATTTGTTCCTGCTAGTGGCTATTACCACTACAGAAACAAACACATCTTGAATGAATTCCTCATGTTAGCACACACCTACCAGCATAATTTGTTAGGAAACGCATTAGCTTTGCTCATGGTATTTATTAATTATGCCACCAGAGGGAGTTGACAAAACTTTTTTTTGGCTTGTTATACCAAAATGGAGGAGTTAAAAAATTCCTTGACAGTTAACACGCCCTCAGAATTTTTAAACCAAATTTATTTTCCATTTTACATGTGATAAACTGTATTTTTAAAAAACAGCCCTAGAGCATTCTGAATCTATTGGACACTCTCCAATTCATAATGTGAAGCAATTAATATTTGATAATAACAGTGAAAGCTTCTGTTTAAAATAGGCAAGAATATGAAAGAAACACTACCATAACATACAACAGATGTCACAGAGAAACAGATGTCATACAGAAGCTTACAGTACACGGACATACAGCATAAGGGGTTGTGGAATTTAGAAAGGGTGTTTCCAATAAATGCCAGACACGAAAGAAGAAAAAAATTTGGAAGACTGTGATTACTTGTATTTACTTAGATCTCAACCAATTTTTTTTACAGTAGATGACTGTAGTTAGTAGCCAAAAGAATCATCATGATGAAATTGATAATGAATTTCATTGCTACCAGTAGTTTACCCTTCCAAGAAAAAAAAAAAAAGGAATTTCTGTCTACATGAAAAACAATCTATTCTAGAATAAAAAGCCTCACTCTCCCCAATTTAGTTTGTCTATGCACACCTGACACTTGTTTTATACACACATTCATTCTACCAATATAACTCCCCCACACCTTTTATTACTGAGCTCATTCAGGGTTATTGAATTTTTAGCACCTCTGGAGAAGTAGGGTAAGAACTGGGACCTTGAACATAGAGGTTGGTATTAATTTATCTAAAGATATTTCTCTCACCTTCTCAAAATAAGGCCCACTATCTGTGGTTCCCATGTCTTTGGAATTAGGTGGACGGAACCCAGATCGATCCTTTCTCATCATGTCATTAAAATCCCCGAGATTCATGGCTCGTTTATCTACCTCAAACTTCTTATCTGGGAGACCACCTGTAAAAAAAGAGGAAATTAGTGCAAATAATCTCTACCATGTTTCATGACAGCAGGTTCACAGCCAAAGAAATAATCTTTAAGATCAGGATATAAATTACATCTGTCTTATAATTTAGCACAGCTACAGTTGGTGTTAAAAGTGTTGAAAAGTTAACGTAGGAAGCTTCATTTAACACTGAAAATGCCAATTTACTTTACAGAGTTTAACTTGAAGTATTTCTCACAATTTATGTACAGATATAAACATATTCATTTCAACTAATTATATTAATTAATACCTAGTTCTCTATGTCTTCCAAAACCTGCACTGTTATTTGTGGGCATTCAGTATGTAGAAAGACCACTATTTAAGTTCTCCATGTATTCTACTTAGCCTTTACTGGGTTTGACACTGAGAAATTCTTTGAGATACTTTGAAAACTTTGATCACATGCATATAATTTGGTCACAATTCTCCTACAGTCACGTGAACTTAACTCTTGCACACAAGAGATTGACTGGTATATCGTAACTTCAGACAGACAACCAATTTCCCTCAGCCCGTACACAGTAACACAGCCACTAACAGAGACACTTCTCAAATACCCCCTAAAGTCTCCCACCACTGTTTAGTGAGTAACCTGGTGGAGTATGAGGAGTTGTCAATAACAGATGACCAAACTGAAACATACACGGTGAACAAGACATCGACTTTCTCTAAAAGCTTTATCATCAGCCGAAGAGCTGACTGGAAGAAGTTTTCTATCTTACACACTGAACTGTTGCCAAGGAACAATTATTTTGGTCATATGTGGCACCTGTAAGCTATCAGATGCATACTGCTGTGTTGAAGTAGATGGAAAACATCTTCGTTTTAAAATACGGATGTGACAGAAATGAGCTTGACTGGTATTTTTAGTTTTAAAGAATACTGTTTAGTTAGTAGCACAGATGGTCTTCCCAAGAACCGTCTGAAAAACATGTCAGCACAATTAACAAGAAAATCTATGACTTTTCCAAAAGAAGTTGGTGATAATCTACCCTACCAGTGACAAAGCACTAAACCTTTATCAAACACAGTAGTCAGCTAATCACTCTAATACCTTCAAGACAGTGTTCCTTGAAAAAACTTCTCAAATTCAGTATCTCTTCTTAATGTCCAATCCCAATCTATTAATATTCCCAGCTATGCTACTGCCAAGAAGCTATGAAACTGACCACTAACTGCATGGGTTTTTCTTACCTGCACAGCTTTCAAAGTTGATACAGCTTCATCCTTTCAGATGCCTTCAACATCATTTATCACAAAACAGTTGCCAAATCACCTACATAGCTTGTAACTGGAGTCATACCGACCTGGATGAGCTCATGATTCTTTGATCCCTTTCTAACATATCCTAAAAAGCTACAACTGGCTCTGCAAAAGCAGTCACAAAGTGTCACGCACAGCTCAGTGCTGTCAATACCTGCATCAAACCACTGCACACAATGCCAGCAATGTGCTACCAAAAGGCTCGTGTGCTTTAATTCCACACAGGAAGCCCTGGCCATTAGCTGCTTGAAAAGAAACTGAAAGCGAGGCATAGTTGCATCACCGTCTGAAATGAAACTGGGTCAATGCCAACACAAGATGACTAAGCCACAGAAACACCCTTCTGTTTCTCCAGTTATCCTGATGATCCAATCAGCTCCTCAAACATTACTGAAATGATGCCTTGTAAAACACACAGAGCATTAAAAGAGCACCTCTGAAGGCTTCAAGCACAGATATGCATGTCTCTTAATGCTGAGGCAGATGCTTAAACTTCAATATAAACAAGGCCTCACTGAGAGAGATGATTGCATTCCTTTATCCCATTCATAGAAAATTCTAATGCAACCTTGAAACCTGTCGTGTGAGTCTTGTCTTTTGAACTTGTCAACTTAAAGCTATAAATAATGCAGGTGGCTAAAGAATAGCTTTACCTTATGCAGTACAAGACAACTGTCAAAATCTGAAAAGTTTGAATTACCCTCTACAGTAGGCAAAAACACTTGTGTATGAATTAATACGAAGCCCCAAATACTCTACATCCAGAAATGTAGAACAGGTTAAAAGCTAAACCATCTTCATAAAAGAAGACCCTATCAGTTCTTGGATTTTCCCACTATTAAGAGTTGTGAAAAACACTGTGAAAAATGCAAAATTAAACAAGGACTTGGAAGATGACATTCACTCCCTAGTGTGGAAAAAACACTATCAAGTACATCTCCCCCACCACATGCACAGAGCTTTTAAAAAAAAGGGAAAAAAAAAATCTGAATTCCATGCAAAATTATATAATGTGATCCTGCACTGGGAAGTAGGAGACAGAAACTGCTGCTGAGCAAAGTTACCCAAAACATTTGCGAACAAGAGACTCCAACATGGTGAAAATAGATACATCCGGTGGGGTAACCCAAATGGAGAAAACCACTTGAAATATTTTCTGCTTGACCACGAAAACATATTAAAGATACTGATTTTATACCTTTACCATAAATTTACATCATCCAAGCCTACTGAGCAAGCACATGCACTTAGATATTGAGGTGTTTCATCTGAATGATACATCAAATTACAGCTTTGTAATATATTTACAACAGCCAGATGCATGAACTGCATTTGAGTCAACAGAAATTTTAAATTAATTTCTCAGTAGATTTGAGAACTCCCTGATCTGCAGAGGTTTTAACTAATATATTTAAAAAAGAGACAAAGGTGATTGTCAAACAGGAGAAAAGAAAATACAAAATATTAAGTGGTTCTGACAAGCTACTTTACTTTAGCAAACTTCCTATTGCAGAACTTACAGAATAGGAGATATTTCAAAGGGGAAAAAAAGTTATATCCTATTTTCAAAGTAGACAAGCTATCCATTACAGGGATTTGATAGAAAAAGAAAAGAAGTACATCTGCCTCAGGCATGTTATCGATCCATCTCTCTTCTGTCTTGGTCAGTAAGTAAAAGTATTGCTCTAGCACTTGAAATAAAGGGAACACACTCTTCAAACAAGGAGACTGAGACCAACGTAGTAAAAATTACTGACAGTGAATGATGATCAGAGCCAACATGCTCCAAGCATACCAAAGTCCAAGTTTTCTTTGACATATGTGGTCTCCAAGCACAGATTTAACTATACATTTATTGATAAACTAGGGAAGTATCATGCTGGCAGTTATCTGTCAGAAAAACCCGGTATGTTGTAATCTTGACTGAAAACCAGTTGAAGAACAAGCCTATCTCATAAGTAAGTCCAACTTTTAAAGTTTAGAAGTAGACCTAGACTGAGCAAAACAGCTTACAGCTTTCCACAAACAACTGCCATAAGCAACAAGAGCAAAACTGCTAAGCAGAAGTAACAGAAAAGCCTACGAAGATCTGTTACATTCTCAGTCTTTGAAACAGAATACAAGCCATAATAAATGGCTCTACCTACGATTAAGGGATGCCACCACTAATGGGCACACTGAACTTAAAGAAGTGCAACACATCAAGGTAAAAGATGCAGCCTTTCTGTACCCTTTCACAGGATATTCTGAGCAGCAGCCATCTCCTCAGAAGCTCTGATGGCCTTAGGGTCCTTGAAAGTTCCAAAGGATCCTTAATTTGTAGACAAAGAACCAAGAAGAGCTATAATCAGCATAATCCAGGCTACCATTTTCTTCATTTGTATATGCTTAGATCTGCTTTTCACCAGCAGCATCTGAAGGCAGATGAGAAGTGAACGCCCACGAAGATGACTGATCTCTACCTAGACATTCTTTAGAGAAGCATGATACAATCAGAGCCTGAATTCTAGAGAGGATGCATGAGGCCAAACTGGAGAGAGAAAAAAATTGTTACTTTCCACAAAACTGTGCTGTACCATTTTAACTAAACATTTTTATGACCTCTTACTGAGATCCTTAACTACTTCAGAGGAAGACAGCAATTTTGGGAAAAATGAACAACTGAATCCTCTATGAAGTGTGACAGAAATTTAAGAATGCAATGGATTCTAAGCTGAGAGACACTCACTCTGTCTGGATTGTATTCGAATACCAAATCCAGAGCTGTTATTAGATGCAACTAAGTCTTGACTACCACAGCTCTACCTTTGGTGCCACACAGCTCATGGTGTTTAAGCTGCGTAGCAACTGTGGTGAAGCTATCCAGAACATAAAATCTAGTTCTACTGAAAAGCAATTTGCATGCCTGAGGCATGCAACTGAAGAAATCAATGATACAGGATCATTTTTTTCCCCTCACATCACCTCCAGGAAGCTGTAGTAAATGGGATGTCCTACTGGCATAAAGGGAAAACAGTACTCTTCCACCAAATGAAAAAGATTTTCACTTTCTTAAAACAGTAACAATAAACACAAACTAAAAAGATTAAAACAGTCTTAAAAGATGTCTCTGGCCCAAGTTACAGCTCTGCTCTGTACAGGTATACATCCCAGTCGTGCACACCAGAGTCAAAGCTCACAGACAACACAGAGGATGCTTTTTACTCTACCCTTATATTATGAGGAGTGCTAAAAGTGAGGATCAAACCCTTCCAAAGTACAGCACGTCATTCTCATAAAAATACTACACGTGATCTCACATTTCAAATGCACTGAAATTAAAATATACGCACCTACAGACAAGTCCATCTTACTGCCTGGAATGTCGTCAGTTTGACTCTGGGGGAAAAAAACACAAAACAATTCAGTTCTGACTTCTATTCAATGCTGAGAAATATTTCAGAAAGGTGGAATGCAGGAAGAACACGCTTGTGCCAATGAAAGTTTTACTTTAAACTAAAATTGAACACCGGGATTTCTGGTATCACCCTGGACACACCTTGCCTCAACCCCCTAACGCTGTGCGTGGCAAGTTTATCCATATGAAACCAGACACATGAATGCACGTGACAGAGGATGGACACAGACACTCCATAAATGAACCTCTGCCCTTGCATTCCAGTGGTCAAGTGACAAAATACTGAAAAGAGTGGCCAAAATGATAGCTCATCCTCACAACTTGTCATGCCAGCAAATCTTGAAACATGCTGCAACGGGATTCTTCAGTTGGCAATCTGGGACAGGGCGTTCCCATAGCTTTCCAAAGCACCTACAGTCTAGCAAACTGAATTAGAGCTTGGGAGCCAAAAGACATTGCAAACTAATCCTAAGCATGTCAGTGACAGCTTGTGCAGCCCTGGACTTCTCACACAAACTCTGCATTGTTATCTTCTGTTAGCCAGCATTATATACTATTCCTGCTTCACAGGATGACAACTGGCACAATATTCTGCAAAATATTTTACAAATTAGCTTGTCAGATGTTAAAAAAAAAAAAAAATAATTATTTTTGAAATACTTCCCTACAGCTCTCTCTTTTTCTTGATTATGTGATATTTATTTATTCACTTTACCAAACAATCTTTATTTATGGATTAATAATGAGCCTTTTTTGTCCTAAAAAGACCCTGCTGCACTTCAAATGTAAATTCAGCCAAGACAGAGGGCTGTAAATCTCCTTTTCTGATAGGTGGCTGAGATTCAGAATGAATACCTTGGACTTATCACAGATAACTGACACTATAGGCAGGAGCCTCTATCTTGAGTGCTCTAAACAGCATGTTATGAAAATAAAAGTAAAAAAAACCCAAAGCAACAAAAAACCACCCCACACCAAAAAGCAACAACCCTCCCCATAAAAACAAACAAAACAAGAAAACACACATCCCTCTCCCAAATCTATTATTTGCAAGGAAACTGCAACCTCAGAACAAGAGTTATCATAAAGTAACTTTAGGAATCAAACTAGATTTGGTTTTTTTTCTGAGAAGCTATTCTGAGCCAGCTACTACAGGTCTAATAATCAACATCCTAGCAGAGCAGATGCAGATACATGACTGTGAAACAGCTGATCTTTTGATTTAAAGCTTACAGCTTTTTCACAAAGTAGGACTTCCCTTTTAAAAAAAATTACTTACTAGCAAGCCCATATTTGAAAACTGTTTGGATAAAGGGTTCATCCACGAATCATTATTTCCTCCTTTTAATGCGCACTGGAAAAAAAAAAAAAAGACAAAAATATTTTTAAGACACTTTTTGATTCCTTAAATTCTCCTTTATCCTTGAGCCGAGCAAGTGTAAAATGACAATTCTAGTATCAGAGAAATTAATCTCCTGAAAAAATTACTTAAAGTATTTACATGTTTGGAAACATTTACCGAATATTCTGTCTCGTACTCACTGTTAGGTATTCCAAACTCATTGAGCACTGCCATGTAGAATGTTTATCACACCTTCAGTTTCATTCTGTAATCTGGAAAGCTTTTTGAACATTTTTTATTTTTTCCTCTGTTACAGTTTAATAAATTCTTTAATCCAGTACATACAGAGGCTGATTTCTTCCTTGCCCTTCTTTCCTTTAGCATGGTGTCTCTTGCACAGGCACTGTGATGACTAGTCTCTCCCTTTGGCCTCAGTGTAATTTACAGATCATCAAAACCAACACTAACACAGTTCAACAGCATAGAAATTTTTCCGTTGTTTTGGTGGTTAAAATAAAAACGCTTTAAGTGAGAAAAAAGTCCCTGAGAATAATTGCTGCAAAACAGGAATTGTAAAACTCCCCACTATGTCACAACAGTATTTCCATGTCCTATGAAACAGCTCTGCCTTGCCTTTTGAGTCTGCCCTACCTATTTCATGAGAAGCAGACACAACATAGTCCTTCTAATATTAATACAGTAACAAGTGTTACTGTACTAAAGAACTTTAATGCAAACAAGCCTTAGAAAGAAATTTACTCAGGACTACAGCCAAGCTCCTGCTCCTGTTTGAGGCCAAATGTCAACAACAACAAACATAAGTCAAACATAAATCCAACAGTTGTTAGAAATAAGAAGTGCGTGTGCCAAAGGGACTGTGGAATCCAAACTTCAGCAGGCTATGCAAGAAAAACAGCAGCAGCCTAACACAGAAAGATGTGTCAGCAAGAGAAGAGAAATAGCCTTGGGATACTTATTTCCATTTAGTAATGGCTGTGCAGCTTACAAACCAAAAGAATTTGACACCTACTGGAAGATTTATTAGTCATAAGAGGTGTAATATATTAAAGCAAATCAAAAAACCTCCCTTTTTTTACACTATTTTAAGCGGCATCTTTCTGTAACTCTGCAAAACCTTCTTAAAAAAATAACTATATAATGCTCTAACAGTCAGACTGTTTTCAGACAACACAGTAGTAATGAATCACTCAAGCATTTTACCTTCATTTGTGTTTTCTTTCCTCCTTGTCCCCAGCTTGTTGAGTTGTGGGAGGAACTGCTTCCCTGAGAGCCTGCTGTGTTCCAGACTCCTCCCTCCTCCTCCTCTTCCCAGCTGGAATGACGTGTTCCTGTCACTGGCCCATCACTCTCTCCCCAGCCATCTTGCATAGATTTAGAACCTTTAGAAAATGAAAAAAAAGCTCTAAAGCAGTCTACAATACCATGCAGCTGGTGCTGTGACACTGCAACATTAGCTGAGATCATCAGAATCCCAAAGGAAGTAAAAAAAATTAAATTCAAAAATGTGTCTTCACTCTAACAGCTGTAAAAACTTGTGCACGAATCCCAAAACCCAAGAGATTTGGTGGCATGTTCACATGTCATGTTTTGCAACTATTTTAAAGAAATGTCAAACCTTTAAAGATATAATAACAATAGGGACCTCTTACACAGATACAGCTGCATTTAAAAGGCAACCTATTATTTTCGAGTGCAAATGAAAGCCTTCAAAGCACACTCAAAAACCAGACGTGCTGAAGACTCTGGTTCAGGTGGGTTATCAATTATTTCCTCTCTCACTTCAAAACCTTAATAATCCCCTTGCCCTACACTCTTCCACAAAATTACAGAACCACAAGTTTTAGGTACAACAACTAAGTAGAATCTGAAGGCAAGGACCTGACATTGTCCTCTGGTACAAACAACACCAAAAGTAGTCTAATGCAAAAAACCCCAAACTCCTCTACTACAAATTCTGTTCCTAACAATGTCACTAAAGAGACTTACTAGCAGAGCTGTTTAAGTGTATCAGAAAGCTACAACCACCTCACTGTATCAGTTTAGACTTTTCCCTCTTGGCTTCTTTTCCTGCTGTTATTCTCTAGCATTGTCACACAACTTGGAGTTCTAACCTTTACTGACAAGCCATCAGGAGCCCATGTCCTCATCCTGTCCATTATCCAACTGTTCTTCCTGCTCTAACGCTTCATTCTGCACATTTATTCCTGTATCTATTTATTCAGCATTTATCTACTTTAGAAAAGATTCCATCATCATCATCACCTTTGTAATAACTAATTCTTTAATTGTCTGGGGTTTGAGTGCGGAAATCAGGAATAAGGACATTAACACACACAGCAGAAAGTCTGAATATAAAAAAAGTCAGGAATTGCAATTAGTCTACCATGGGGATCTCTACCCTGATCATAATGAAAATAAGTACAGCAGCATTTTATGGTGGTTTCAGAGATACCTGAAAACGCTTCACAAAAAAAACCCTCAAATACTTCACGGAAAACAGCTTTTTAAAGGTTGTTCATTTGGGTACTAAAACTGAGGGCTGCTTATGAAACATATTGGTCCAAGTGCAAAAAATCCACCTCTTGACCCTTTAACTGTGCTACTTACACAGAAAAGGCTACACTTAAGTACTATGACTGCAGAGTCAAGAACATAATCTGCGGACATTATACTGGGTAGTCCCTGCAGCTTTAATTTATTTCTGGTGATAGTGCTAAATATATACTATGATACTGATTTTAACTACATGACCATAGATTATTTTTCTGCACTGACAACTCTCTTGGATTCTTGAACATGAATCTGGACAGTGATGTAAAGATCACTTGTATATATGACATCTACTTATTTTTTTGCATTTGTTGAGTAAGGAAGTACCAACAGCTATAGTACACAAATGAAATTGTGAAGATACAAAAAAAAAAAAAAAAACGAAAAACTAAATTTATTCCTAATTCTGCCAGAA
>VZTI01005559.1:548515-574832 GCA_013397865.1 Struthidea cinerea
AAAACGCAAAACTGAATTTATTCCTAATTCTGCCAGAACATTCTTATGCAATGCTGTTAGAACTACGTAAACCTACTTTTTTAAACAGGTGGATAATGACCTATGCTTCCTTCTTTGGCGCCAAACTGATTTTTTTTTTTTTTTCCTTTTCAGATCACAGCTAGTCTGTATCCTCTCCCTAGATTTTGCTGTAGAGCTGGGGACAGCTCACATACAGAGCAGCACATGTATGTTGCAGCTCTTTGGTTATGGCACACATACAGACCAGTCACGGTATGTGAGTGACCACGTATAGTCTTACAAGACTGTATTAAGCATTAACAAATCAACAAAATTTTCAATGGATCAGTTTCAGAAGTTCTAATTTTGGTCATATTTAGGTGTCTTTTTATAGATAAAAGAAGACCTCTGTCTAAACTCAGCTTAGCATCCTCAAAGTGCCAAGTTTGTGTGGCAGGCACAGGAAGCCTGTCATCCACAAAAGCCTGCTATAATGACAACACTAAAGAAGCGAAGATTTTTTGTTTCAGAAATGGCCATATTATTTAATTGGGGTGGGAGGAAGGGAGAATGACCCAACAGCATACTATCTACACAGCATTTCATTTCAAACAATTACGTGTTGCAAAAGCAACTTCTGGGCAGGAAACAGTTTTACAGACACATCATCAGTCACGTTCAGTAACACTTGTGTATCATCGGTAGCTCCTACAGGAAACTTCACATCCAAATGTTACTGAGTTTGGAAATAACATTGCTTTTGTTTGTTGTTTTTTCCTTAAAAAGACTGAAATAAAAATTATACAAGCAACATACATCATCGAGAATAATATCCACAAAAACTCTTAATAGAGCAAAATTTTAACTTTGAAGTAAAATTTCAAAATATTTCAACATCTCATTCATGAAAGACGCTGCTGCAGGCATTTAGGTTTGACCACAGAGTGCAGTTCTTATGAGCTACAATTTTTCTCACTTACACAATTTAAAAAATCCATTCAAAGCCAAGTTGCATTATCAAAGCATAGATGACCATGTAATAGCCTCCACAGTGGAATTTGTCAGTACTCTGTATTCCTTTTCCTGATATGATCAGAAAATTGACTTATCGTGTAACAAGTAGGCAGCCAGAGAAAAAGAGAAAAACACACATTTCCTTACTGGAAAAGTGTTTCAGCACTTCAGAATCAGAGCTGCCCATTAAATTGCTTAGTTAGGAAATATTTTACTACCTTGAAAGACAAAGTTTCAGTCATTTACAAGCACTTAATACTCATCCATCAAAATCCTGCAATAACATTCAACACAGCTTTTAGGCCTCAGATAACAATTCCTCCACAGGTGACCTATGCCAAAAGGCCAAACACTAAAAATCTCCAGGGCAATTGCAAAGAAACTGATATCTGGCCTATACTCACTAGATTTCATGGCATTCGGGGCGTTGGAAGGTGCATTCCCCCAGCCTGTAGTCGATGCTCCTGTATCATCTACTTCACCCCACCCGGGACTGGTTTCATTTGGCTCACCCCAGGCAGACGTACCATTATCTGGAGCAGGTGGAGTGCTTTTGCTCCAGACTGCACAAAGGAGAAAGAGATTTCAGTACAGACCATTTAGACAACGAAGTATTTACTGCAGTGCAGCACCACATCATTAATCTACTGCTTTGTTGTTCTTGTTGAGGACTTTAGGTTCTCAGTAGTGTGGGTGCAACAGAATTGACAATCATTCACAACAAATTTAGAGCGGGCACTGACCTCCAGGGACAAAAAGTAAGAGAACGCTACAATGAGTAATACTCTTCTCCCAGGTTAAACATGAACCCCACATCTAATACTGTCCTCCTGTCTGTGAACTTTTGTGGCTAATTACAAGCATCTAACTTGGGGGTTTCATATGCTGAATAAAGAGAAAGGACATATTTGCAGTACATATTAAACCAAGATAGTATTCTTTAAGTGTCTCTGAGTCAGAAGAAGAGATTACATAACAATATCATTCCAGGCTATGTAACTTTTTCTTGTCCTTATACCAAAGAAGAAAAAAATTTTTAAGTATTCTTTATCATAAAGCAAAGCCAAATTTGACTAAAAAACTAAGTCACAGACCCGCTCAATTTCAAGTGTTAGTGTTAACTGTTTCAGAGCAAAAGGTTTTTGACTAAAAATAAGTAAATATTTTCTCCCCATTTCTCCAGTAATTAAATATAAAAAAATGCTATTTAGTCCAGAGAAAGGGAAGCTCAGGGGAGACCTTATTGCTCTCTACAACTATGTGAAAGCAGGCTGTAGACAAGTTGGGGGCAGTCTCTTTTCGCAAGTAACAAGAAACAGGACAAGACAAAGTGGCCTCAAGTTGCACCAGGGCAGGTTTCAATTGTATATTAGGAAAAACTTTTCACCAAAAGGATTGTTCAGCGCTGGAACAGGCTGCCCAGGGAAGGGGTTGAGTCACCATCCCTGGAGGTATTCAAAAAACCTGCAGATGCTGCACTGAGGAATATGGTTTAGTCATGGACTAAGCAGTGCTGGGCTTATTAAGTTTATGGTTGGACTCAATCTTAAAGGTTTTGATTCCGTAAATCAACCTGTTCTTCAGAGCTCAAATTGAATATGCAGACTTGTCAGCTAGCGACCATTTTATTTTCCTGGCGAGGTGACCAGTATTCAGATCACAATTACTGAGCCACAACCAGAGGACTGATTGATTCAAATTTTAAAGACACTTTAAAAGCAGAACCAAATAGTCAAAAAAGAATTTGGTTTTCTTTATAGAATAAAACTATCAGGAATGGGAATCAAAAACCATCTCTGTTATGCATTAAGGTTACAGTCATATATAGGAGCTTACTGAAGAAAGGAACGAGACTAGTACCTGATGCTTGTGATTTGCTAGTCATTGGAGTAGGCAGGCTCTGCTCCCGTGGGGCCTGTCCTCCTTGTGAGTTCTTGTCCCACAGATTCACATTCTTGTAGTTATAACTGCTAGGATCTCCCCATGCTGAAGTGCCATCATCAATATCCATTTTTCGACTGATTGACTGTGGAGAAGGTTCTTCCCAGCCACTAGGCTCCTCCTCTTTGGGGGCAGCTGGCTGTGGTCCGCTGTTCCAGTTTGGGTTTGGAGGCCGCCCATTACTTGGAGTTTGGGGCGGTGGACCCCAGGAACCAGAAGACTCCTGCTGTTGCTGCTGGTGCTGTTGCTGCTGCTTGTTCCAGGAGTTGGGCTGTCGACCCGTCTCATTCCACGTTGAAGTTCTTTTACAATCGTCCCATCCACCCTTTGAAGCAGAGCTTGTATTTGCACCATTACCCCAAGTTCCAATCTCATTTTGCCCACCTTCACCCCAGCCAGACACTGGCTTGTTTCCTGCACTTTCCCAGTTACTGTTTTTTGTTTGGTCAACTTCCTCTCCCCAACCGTTCTTTCCAGAAGACCATCCTTGATTACTCTGCCGTCCACCCCACCCCTGATCCTTACTAGAGCTGTCATTCCAAGACGAAGATGATTTTTCTTCTTGCCTTCCTCCTCCCCAATTAGAAGAATTGGAGTTCTTATAGTCATTCCATCCTCCAGTATTTTTGGGGTCCTTCCACTCCGTTGGGGTTGAGAGCTCACCCCATCCAGACTTGTTTTGATTGCTTTGGCTGGGTACATCGCCCCAGCCCCCTGAGTTCTTTGTCTGTGTGGCAGAGCTCTCCCACCCCTCAGTTCCTTTATCAGACTTCCCCTCGGGCCGTGGCATCTCTTCAATATCCCACACGGTATCTTGCTTAATTTGAGTCTGGCCCCAGCCGGTGTTTGAAAGCACTCGGGGGTCCAAGTCAGTCCTGCTCAGCAAAGTCTGCAGGACTGCCTGGCAATCGGGATGCGTAGGCCTGTATGATCGGCGTCCAGAATTGTGACTGTCACTACTTCCTGCTTTGTGGTTGCTTCCAGTGCTTTGACCTCCAACCTCACTTCCTGCAGAGCTGGAAGATCTTCCCCAACAGGGAGCCTGGGAATTGCCTTGGTTTTCAGGAAGAGGGTGGCCTTTTTGATTGTCCCATGCTCCAGTGCTAGAATTTGGTTGGTTTGGACCACTCCACTCTCCAATCTTCAGTTCATCAGACCCAGACAGCTGTTTCCATTCTCCCTGAGAGACCCCAGATGTTAATTTGTTCCCTTCACCCCATTTGCTTTCATTTGTATGCTGAGGGCCAAAATTCCAAGACCCACCACCCGTAGACCGGTTATTGTTATCCCAAGAATCACTTCTTGACCCATTAGGTTTTTGAACAGAAGCTCCTTTCCAGGAGTCCTCTCTATCCTTTCCATTGTTCCCATGGTTTCCAGAATTGCTCTGCCCAGAGACTGCGTCAGTTCCAGAAGACCCCCTAGCTGTACCCCAAGATCCAACACTCCCAGTCTTTCTTTCTCCAGTGCTTTGAGAAGGGGTGTCAGTGCTCCTGGAAGGGTTCCCCAAGCCCATTTCAAAGGGCATTCCCTTATTCTCCATAGGGTTTGGTGAACTTAAGTTCAAGGAGTTAGTGTTTCCATTTTTTGGTCCATCAGTGTTATGAATTTGAGCCTGTTCTCTGCCAGAGACAAAGTTAACACCCGCATTTTCCATCTTTGACTGCTGTTCCCTAGAGGTCTGACCTACTGTGCTAATCTGTGCATTGGAGCTACCACTATCAGATTCCAGAGTTCCTTTCCTAGAATTGCCCTCTTGAACCAGTGCCGGCCAAGCAGATGGGTTGCTATTTGGGTTAAAGTTGCTGAAGCCAGAACCGGGACTGATTCTGTCTTGTCCACTCAAGTTCCTCCAATTACCTAGTCCATTGTTACTCTCGGCAGCAGGGTTGGAAGATTGAACAGATTTAGCCTTGGGATCAGATTTCCAGGCCCCAAGATTACATTCATTTCCAGCGCTTCCAGACTGGCACTGGCTTCCTTTTCCTTTGTTACTAGTGGTGCTTCCTGGCAGAGCGTTCTTCTCCAAGCCAGGGTTCGAGGCACTGTTGTTATCGGTGGTGTTTTCGGAAGAAGACTCAGCATCTTTGCTGGCAATACAAGGCCACTCTTCCATGTCAGACCCGTCTACAATCACCTTGTCCCAGATGTGAGTTGGGTTGGCGTTGGTGCCGCTGTTGGAGGAGGCTCCAGGACCCCAAGTGGAATTTGCATAATTTGAAGCAGCAGCACCTCCAATTGCTGAATCTAAAAGAAAAAAAAGAAAATCAAAACACCCAAAAAAGTCATTAATAATCCATATTATTTATAAGCAAAGAACACCAGATTTTTGACATCAGCTATCCCACTTATTTTGCAGAGCATAAACTCCATAGTAACAGCTGCAGCACTATTCGTAACTGAATATATACTGTTACTACCAGTACCGGCTCATACGACAGGCTCCATTAGAATAAGGCAAACAGCTTAAAAACTGGGTAACTTCCCTCCCAGCCTCAATTCCTATGTTATATATTCCAAAGCAAAGATCACAATTTCTGGTTGCTAATACTTTCAATAGAAGATAAGATCAGCTTTCAGTGCCTGTCTGAGGCTTTCAGTTCATTAGCTCAAACAATGAACATCCAACAAATGCCTTCCGGATCCCCCTTCACTGAGGGCCACCAATTAGGATCCAGACTCTACAGTAAGGTTAGAACTCCCTTGTAAGCTTTGAATATTGATGAACGGTAGTTTGTCTTCACCCACTAAACCCCACCCACCAAGATCCAAAAGATCAAGCAGTTCCCAAGTACATTCTGTTCCTTCTGTTGCTTTAACCTCAAATGCAAACTGAACAATAGCAAGGAAGTATGACTCCACTGATATTTTTATCCGTCTATCTTTTTAGCACAGAGTAACCCTTTTTTTTTCCCTTCCAATTAAAAAACTTTCTGATTAGACAGATCACAGGAAGATCTTAAGGAGGACAAAGACAAGGTCAAAAGACTGCAAGGTTGTTGTCTTTTGAACTTAGAAATGGTTCAGCCAATGCATGATGCATAAGCAGCTATGAACTTAGCAAGATCTTCAAATCAGTGACTTTAACAGAGCATTTAATTTCTATGAAGACATTCTAAAAGTATTACGATTGGGGTGCTTGCTCACATATAGCACACTAAGACACAATTTAATAGATTGTTTTATGAAACCAGTTTTCCCTTGCTATATTTGACAGTGGCAATAACCATAACTGTTGAAAGACTTTCACCAATAAAATTTAAACCTTATTGTCCAAAACTGTCTTGTATGTTCTGAATTATCATTGGTATTGGAAGAACTACACAGAACACCCATCATCTCAATCCCCTGTATTGGTATGAGACAATAGTACACTCGGTGTCATCATTCAGGGCACTAGTTTTGCCAGAAGGATTTCAGTCCTGGTAGAAAAAGGTCCACGTGAAGAAGAATTACATGTTAACTTTTAATATTAAATCCTCACCAACGCCACCTATGACCATCTGGTGAATATAAGAATAGGAACAAGTAGGTAAGCTACATTATCTTCCCCTCTGGGAACCTGCTTTTGTTTTCTTTCATGTGGCATGAATTAACCACAGTATCAGTGCATATACTGGACCGAATTGGGCCCAACCTGAAGTTCAGTTTGTCAACAGACAGATCTGAGGTGGGATAAACGATGCATGAAGCAGATAACACTGCACTTCCATAAGAACTTTGATGGAGCACCTAAGGTCAGCCCCGGTCTCTCTTTTGTCCACCTGCTCATTCCCATTCCTCTGGTATACCTACTCTCACATGCTAGCACGTATGCTCTCACTGATACTCAGTTAGGTGAATGGGTAGAAGTCATCCAGACTGAAAATGGCGTTAAAAACCAACCTGATTTAATTTTAATACAAGTCAGCTCCCCAACCCAGTTAACTTGTTATGGTGCAGAAGAATGGATGGGGCGAGGCAGGTCTCAAGGACCCATATTCTTGGCACTCCTGACTTATCTCAGGGTAATGCAACTAACCACTGGCTAGTACAGCCAGGTAATATCTTAGTTGCTAATGCACTGTTAAATGAAGTGTAAAAACATAATAAATATGAGAAATAATATCAAATTTCAGCCTCAGAAAAACAAATATTAGGTGTCAAATAATTATATATAACTTAAGGAGCCTCTCAAAATACTTCCAAATGGTTCTCATATAGTATACCCAACAGCAAAAACATGTTGCTGGTGAGAAGTTTTGAAAACTTTTAGAATGCTTCACTGCCACAAATTCTCCTTAGTCAGTCTACTACAGTAACTGTGAAGGCATACCAGTGCTAGGATTTCATACAGGAACGAAAGACTTTGGGGCATGTTTTGTTTCAGGTGTTTCATCAAAATCAGTTATCTCCAAGACATCTATTTTTAAAACTGATTAGTTAAAATTTTGCCACCGTAGTTCGACATTCACTTTCTCCTCTATTAAACAGCAATTATCAAAGACAAGATAAATAATCTGTCAAATAGGTATTTCCTACAAATGAATTCAAGTAGTGAAACCACAAAACAAATGGCATTATTAATTTTCCTAGAACCCTTTTTAATAAGGGCAGCCACCTCATTTAGCGTACTTGATTCTGTACAAGTCACCTCTGTTTTTAATTCCAAACCACAGAGCACTGAAAAAAGCTTGATTTCCACAATGGTAAAAAAATCACCATCTCATTGATCTGGCATGATTTTCAAAGAAAACTCAGACATACTGGTATTGTTATTTTCTTCTTTTTGACTTTCAAGTATTGAATATTTCTTTTTTAAACATCCTTATTGTTATAATTGAAACTGTCCTTGACTTTTCAGGTCAACTAAATCCTTCTTTAAAAGGCAGATATCTTGAGTGGAATTTTGTTTGTTCCACTGTTATAATTTAAGAAGAAATATTACAGCTACTGCAATTCACCAAGGGTCTAAAAAACTCAGGAGCAGCTGTAACTTCCCCATGCTCACAAAACAATTAATCCTAAAACCAATTTATCTTCTGGAATACAAAAAAAATGGAAAAGTAAAAACAGAACAGTTGCCACCTGTACAAAAAGTCTTATCTAAGTAGAAAAAACAAGATTACTATAAAAAAAACAAGTGAGGAGCAATAGGTCATCTTTCTGTTTCATCCAGACAAGACATGACAGACACCTGCCCTTTGCAGACCTGGCATCTACATGTCCGCTTTACCAGATACAAAAATGTGACAAGACAGGAAATTCATGTCAAAGAAACCTGAAGAGCCATTAAGAACTACTCAGCGACAACCATAAAATGCTGTTTATTTATGCCTTGTGTTTACCTTGCTGCAGAGCATTTCAGCAACCAATTAAAACCACTCAAAACATACTTGAAAAAAATTAAACCTCTTGTTTCATCTAGTAGTAAAAATTATATCCACTGCTGCCAACAGAAGCCTGTACACTGAAACAGAAGAAGCTCTCCAAAAGCAGTCTGAGGAGTTTTGTTATATAATGACAGGCTTATGCACAGTTTCAGCCATCCCTTTTCTGCCGTGCACCAACACGTTCATTTAATATTATTTATCATCATCACTCGCCTGTTGCAGTCCCACTGTCGCTCTGCAGCAGTGCTCCTGTCACTGGTTGTGCGTTGTTTGGGTTTGCTCCTGGTGCTGCTGGGGAGGGAGGCCCTGCTCCACCCCCAAGGAGCATACAGGATGGCGGAGGGGGCTGCCCACGTTTCAGTAACACTTTGTGGTCCTGCTGGCAACGGAATCGCGGCGGCACCTCCCGAGGCATGTAGCGGGCGGCGCTTGGCGGTTGTCCGTTCGGCACTGCCACCCTTTTGGCATTGTTGCCACCATTGACTGGTGGCGATGGAGAGTTGCCAATTGGGCTGGCAGCCACTGGTTGGCTTAAACTTGGTTTCGTCACTTCGGGCACTGCAAAACAGAAAGAATGAAAATCAGAATTTTTTCCACTTAAACCTGTGTTAGTTACAAGAACTCATTGTGACTCTCAGCCTTCAGTATTTAAACTCTGAAATACTGTGCAGCTTCCACCTTCTCAACAACCAAGAACAATTTAGAGAAGCAGGAATAAGCACAGCAGCAGACCTTTGGCTTCCATGTGCAACTCTGTAGGCCAGGATGAAACTTTACCTTCATCAAGTGTTTTGCTCTAAGCACAAACTTTCTTGCAAATGTAAAGCTGGCAAAGAATATACCCTAGACAATGAGTCATTTTAAAATATGAGCAGTCAAATATAACTGACCCCACCTTCCTGATCTTCAACTGGTTTTTGGATTGTTATGCATCATCTTTATGGGAGATCTGAAACCAGAACCCAAGTTTTCACCTGTTTACCAAGCTACATAGCCACTGCCTAAACAAACAAAAAGATGGGAAATAACCTGCCTCCTCTTGGATTCAGAGTTAATAAATCTGAGTTCTCTGTGGTGCTCTTAAGTAAGGCAGTAATAGCTGACTGTCACCCAAAAGACAGCCCTACACAGAGCAACTGTATTTGGCTCACTTAAGGTTTCTCTGCTGGTCACCAGCTGCCCCTATAAGGAAAGACAAGCTGGTCCTGAGGTCTATTATGTATTGGAGAAGAAAACCACAAATCCTTGAGGAGCTAACACCATCACAAAATTTGCTTAAGAGCCTCTAGACAAACTAAGCATAATCAGTAAAACTTCTACTCTTACAAATGTGAGATCAACACAAGTGGGTCTCTCTTTGGCAACATGAATGCATTATTCTCCACATTTTATTTTTTCTGCTTTCTCTATACAGGCTTCGTTGCCCAAACCCCAAAAAGGTGTTGTTAGCCATAAAAATCAAGTTACTATCTTAATCCTTTATTTTCACTAATGGCAATTTCCCCACAAAATTTATCAAAAACTGATAAACAAAACAAGATTAAACATATTTTTATTTCAGCTAAGTTATTTAGTTCAACTTTCAAGATGCTCATTCATCAGTCCTGCCTTCTCTACTGGACTTTTATTTGCCTGAATTCAAGTTTCCAAACCCAAGTAATCTTCATTCATTTTGCTACCTCACTATAAGCAGTACTTCTGCTGTCTTTCATTCCCTTTATAAGGGTGGTTTCAGTCTTTGGTTATTTGCCTAAAACCTTTGTAAAACAGAGAACTGAGTATTTCAGCTACCTATCTTATCCACAATCCTCATTCTTTCTTCAAGTATTTTTGATGCTGACAACACATCAGCAGAATAGTTGTAGGTTCTCCATTTTAATCACCTCAACTTTCATTTCTCTTGAATACTCATATTTGGTATTTCATCTTGACTCAGAAGTCCCCTTCCTTTTCTAACAGTTTTGATCAAGATCTGAATCTTGGCTCAAGTCAATAAAAGTATTCCTTAGGATCAAAGATTCTTACCTTTGGTTTTTTGATCTGTGACCTGCAAATTAAGAGCAAGAATGTAAATAGAGTTTTAAGCAGCTCAAAACAAACATTGAACAGATTGTGCTAAATCACAACCTTAATATATTAGCACAAGAACAGAATTTATTGTTGAATAAAAACAACCAACCGATGAACTACAAGTCTAAATAGTATTCCTAGTTATATACACACACATACATATATATACACAAGAAGTTTTCAAAAGTACTACAAATTCTGTAATAACTCTGATGTAGAAGTCCCTGGCAGAAACAATCATTACTTCACTCATGATGATTTTTAAGTACTTGACCCTCCTCCTCATCCCAAATATGGCTTCCAAAGCACAAACAGACATGCTCTATAGCATGACAGTTCTCTTGGATTTTGGAGGTGAAGTATTGCAGTTAAAGTGTAACAAAGGCTTCTTTCTATGAGAGTATCCTTACAGCAGACTGTTGGGGCCTGAAGTAACCACAGCAGTCTGTCTCTCTGCCATCTTCCCACTTCACCTTTCCCAGAACATCTCTTCCAAGGAGAAGTAATTCTAAACCTTACTGGATTCATTTCCACACTTAGAAAAAGTACCAGCAACACCTATAAAGGAAATCTACTGAATGCAACAAGAAGTCAATGACTGAAATGAGCATTCACACTGGCCAACATACTCAATGGGTTTTGCTGCATTGTTTCAGCATAGCAGATTTCAAGCTACAGTAGTGACAAACACATCACTGGTATATTCTCTGGAATCATGTGTATTGTAGCATTTTTTGAACCTGTCCATCATGAGTTCCACTACACAATAATGAAAAAACCCTAAAGACCATCATGTGTCAGGTTCTATGACACCTATTCTTAAAAGAAATTGCTGAACTAGTCCATAATTCTGGAAAGCACACAGCGACAGTATAGAATAATGAAAGCACAAGTAAAAAGCAGTTTATTGTTGAAACTAACCAAGCTAGAACTCCTTTGTATGGTAAAGAATAAAAAGACAAACTGCACTAAATTGCTAATTGCAAAGTTGAAAACTGCAATATGCAAAGTGGAACACTCACTAAAATACAAAATCTTAAGCATTGTAACTTCACAGACATACACTATCCCAAAGTCTCACAGACAATAAAAATGCACCTGTACCAAAACTGTGTCTGTACCAAGCCAGACATCAATTTTCAACCTCATTTATGAAAAATCCTGTATGCATCAAATTACACCTTCTTCTGCAACAGTTAAAAATTCTGTTACACCCTGATGCTTCACTACTAAAGGAAAAGGGGAAAACAAAAATTCATTAATACAATCTAGTACTGATGATAAGATTACTATAGTCGACAGTAGCCATGTTTAGTAAATTAGTAACTTGTCTACTTGGAAAAAAAAACATTTTACCGAATCTTTGAAGAATTCTATGTGATAAAAACACATTACTTTAGATGAAAAAAACCAACCAAAAAACTTCTGCTTATAATGTCTCTTTCTCCTAGTCAGAATGATCTGGTTTTGTGATTGCTTTTGTCTAAAACTCGAAAGCTGAAAAAATGTGACAGTGTCTCAGATCTACAGCTGTCATCTCTGTGGGTAACCTATGAGCATCAGCAGGGCGGGAGCAGCTACAGTGAATGGGAAAGTGGAATAAAGCTCAGCCTACTGACAAGCTACCAAACAGCCCCTGGACACCAACCACAGGTATTTTAAGCTGTGAACTTGCTTGTATAACCGCTCTTTAAGTGATTTTAAAAAAAACTTAATTTTTAAGTTTCAGATGATCCAGACAGAACGATTATTTCATGCTAAGCAAACTTAGTTTGAAAACAGTACCCTGAAATCATTGCTGCTTATTTGGTGAACGCCTCCACAGTCATTAAGAATGAACACACACATTTATGTTTTATCCATTCGACTGCCCGTTTTGCTATTCTTATGTATCTCCAACTATTACTATGAAGTCTGGCTGCTAGGAGATTAAATCACTTAGTCTTTACCCTTCCTGAGAGTGTGGCAGAATATGTACTGCACAACTTAGTACGTGAGAGACCACATAGGAAAGCTGGCAAATCTCTTTTGTATTCAAAGCACCAATTCCTCAGTAAATACAGCACTGTTATCAAGATGATCAGCACAGCCTTTTCAAGTTTCCCTTTTATCATCGAATATCAGCACACAATCCTCAAGTCTCTACTCTTTATTCATAAGGGTCTGCTCCTCCTGGTTTCTACATACATTTTCTGTACTTGAACATTAAACAGCACCAACACTGAGGCAAAAAGACACTGGAGAGACCTTATCCTGTAGCTACTGCTCTTCTGCACTGTTATTTGGGGATGTATCAACTGGATGAAGACAACACGTACATTTATCTGCACCCAATTTAAACTGATAGACTCAAATTGGTGAAAAAGCCAGATTAAAAAAGACCCTGGATAAGCCAAAATTTAACTGAAGTTGGTGCTGTCTGTTCTTAGCAGAAACCCACAGAATCTAAGAGTAAACACCTGATCTTTCATCACCTGATCTGTTGTTACTGAAGCAACTGAAAGACAGACTACTGAAAGAAAGTAAAGCCTTCTGCTCTCAGTTTCACATAATCATTGAGGTTGGAAGGGACAGCCTCTGGACATCTAATCCACATTTCCCACCCCTGTCCCCAAGAGGCTCCTCAATTCAAAACAAAATCATCAAAACTAGATTGCACAGGACCACATCCAACTCAGTTTTGAGCGTCTAAAGACAGAGGCACCACAGCCCCTCTGGGAAACCTTTTCCAGTGGTTGCCCAGTCACATACACGCACAAAAAAGGAGCCTTTTTATGATTAAGCAGACTTTCAATACATGCATGATGCCTTGTGCTTTGCCACTGGGGACCGTGGAGAAGAGTCTGCCTCCATTTTTTTACTCCCTTCCTCGAAGTATTTATATACATTGATGAAATCCCCCAAGCCTTCTCTCCTCCAGGATGAACAGTCAGAACACTCCCAGCCTCTCCTCATTTGTCAGATCCTCCAGTCCCTTAATCATCCTAAAGGCATTTTGCTGGACTTGTTCCAGTGTGGTTGTACCTATCTTATACTGGGAAGCCTTGAAAGGATTTTACCACTAAAAAGCACGTAAAACGCCGTAAGAGACTCAAGTTCATGTGTCAAGTTAATTCCTAGAACAACCTAACAGATTTTTTACAGACCTTCTAATACATCAAGTCTCATACTCATTTTCTGAGCAGAACCAATTTTTGGTGACTTATCAATTTTCCACAACTCACACCTGACCTGATACACTCCAGCAAAAGTGCTATTAGCTACAGAAAATGTAAAATGCAAGTGATACTTAGCAAAAAAGTAACTGGAATCTTCAGTAGTAAATATTTCATATAAACTTGCTTAAGAATTAAAAAACCAAAAACAACCCAAAAAAATCTTCCTGCTTTAATAAATATTTACTCAACTTTACTGCAAGAACTGCAAAAGCCCATCAGTATTTCCATCCACAAACACCTCAAACAAGCAGCAGTTTAGTAGAGAGAGAGCAAAAGAAGCCATATTAAGTAACTTAAATACTTTATACCAAAAAGCTTCTTTTACTTTACAAAGCACACTAAGGAGAAGAAATGTCCAAGATAAACATTTTGGTTCCAGAAAAAAGATGCAAAAAAGTGTCTTTAAAGAAGCACTACTCTAAACAACCAATTTTTAAGTTCAAATACAAACAACTTAACATCTTATTACCACCAATACTACTTATGTTTCAGCTGGATAAAAGAATTCAAATATCGAAACGCACCTTCTGAGCGGAGTCCTTCTTTTTCTTATCCTCTTTCTTCCTTTTCTTGTCTTCCATTAACTGTTCTTCCCTTTCTTGCTCCTTTTCTCTGCCAAAACATGAAAAACAATGGTCTGAGCACAACCAAGTCGTACAAGAGCCACACATACTATAAAAACCTCTTCCCTGCAAGAAAAGCAGTCAAACTACCAGATTCCTCTTATCATACTTCATTTCCATTTGAGGGTTTCAGATGAATTGTGATAAGAAAAGCACCTTCTAGCTCAGTACGGCCACAATCATGCCACATGCTGCATAAAGGAAAATTCCTTTATTCACATCAGGTCTGTTATGGCAGTTCCCTACATATATTAATCACATGCCTGATAGCAGAAAATATCTTCAAGACATTTTGGCTAAAGTACTCTTATAATTGGGTCATGCTATTATTTAACGAAGAGTCTCATGAATCTTTTCATATGGTAAAAAAAAAAAAGGAAGTTGTAATTTAATATAAGATAGTTTGGTCTGATACAACATTTATCTTCACAAGGGGAAGAGATTATTCTATTGCCTGTAGCTATGTCACTTGTAAGAGACTAGAAGTGTCACATCAAATCAAACCTATCATTTGTTATACAAATCTCTAATTTAATTTCTAGGCTATTGTACCCACCCACAGAATTTTTGTGATGAAACTTGTAATACAAATTACTTTCCAGGGAATCTATTTTTTCCCACAAGAACATTCTTTCAAAAAAAGGAAAAAAAATATATGCAGCTGCTATTGTTGTCAAGCCATCATCTTGTTGCTATGTTCTGTATCAAATAAGAAAGTACCATGGAACAGTTAATTTACTGCATGTATAAACTACTGGCTGAGTTGTTTCTATGGTGAATCACATTTTTATTAACCAGTTCTCTTCACCTCCTTAAAAAGAAATTTAAGGCCAAGTTTCCAGCTTACTTGGAGTAATTTCTTTTTATAGGGAAAGGTTAAGACAAAGATCGTTAATGTAAAAAGGTGATCTGACAGATGAGGAGTAGGATCAGAGACTCTATGAATGGGAACCAAATAACAAGTATAATCCACAATATTTCAGAAGAAAATTTTATAAAAACCAGAACAACATTACAAACAAAACTGGAGTTTATAATAGTACTGAACTATTTCTTGTATTTATGCTTAAATCAAAGGTCTTTTTTGATCACAGTTTAAAAAACTTAAGAGTTGAGTTGGCTTGGCAGTCACATCATACAAACTTTCCCTTGAATTGCATTTATATGGTAAAGGTAATATCTTTATTTTCATTTTCACTAAATATGCCCAAGCCAGTGTGCAAAGAGACATTTACACAACTGATTCCTACAAAAATGTTTTGAGATGTTATGTACCAATAGCTTCCCGATGGAGGACTTCCAAGAACTCTCTAAATGACAAGGGTTCTATAGAGAGCAGTAAATGTCTTCCTGGTTTCCTGAAGTTGGGCTCTCTTCATACATGGATAAAATTGGTAAGGGCAAGATGAGTCCTTAGTAACAACATCCTGAGGTTACCACCAAATGCAGTTACTACCCAATCTTTCAGCAAAGCACTGGGGAGCTTAGTACAGTTTGCATTGTCTGACACAGCACTGAGACAATTTTTCATTTTCTCTGAGCCATAGATTGCAAGCAATATGAAAAAGCCCTCCTGTGACACCCTCATCATCCAAAGTTGCTATGACTTCAAATTATGTTTACTATTGTACTGTCAAGCTACATATACCTTTTGGGCTGCAGTACAAGTTACAAGTACACTATTTCCAAAAAACTTTCTTGCAGCAGTCAAATGTCTGAGAAGAAGTTTAAAAGTTTAAAAAGAGCTGTCTCAAAAGAGCTGCTGAAAAATGGTAGGATCAAAATACAAAATAACTTCTAGTAACTGCCTGGCACACATGCAGCCTTCTACTTAAAAGCACTTTCCTTACTTTTGTGAGCAGAAGAGAAGGGAATAGAAAAGAAAGAGAAAAGAGTCACATACACAATTGTAGGTGCTAAAAAGCTAGAAGCTGAGAGATTCTTCAGCCTTTTCTCAATATTCTGCGAGAAGACTGTCTTTCCTATGTAAACTATTTTAAACAAGGTCACAGTTTCATAAACTTCTTGCACTCGCAGGCTGTTTTGCAAGATTGTTATGGCTTTGACTTCGAAAATATTTTAGAATAGGGGGGGGGGGGCTTGGCCAATCCTCTCAAGGGGTGGATGGCCGAGGAACCAATTACCTATTGCCACTCAACACACTTTTGCGATCTATCCTATATAGTAGTCAGAAAATTATTGAAGAAGAAGCTTCGGCTTCCACTTGTTCACGAGCCTGGACTCTGTGTCGTTTTCTTTATGCGCCTCAGACGTAACAGCGACACACAGTCACAGCTGAAGCTATGGCTTACAGTGACATGCAGCACTAAAAAGATCCAGGGACAAAAGATTCATAGCTGGAAAGTAATCACCTGGTTATGGTCTGCCTTTGTGGTAAATTTAGGACATGGAGATCGCTATTGCTGCTGCCTTGTTTTTTGATCAACGTGGACTAAGGCTGCAAAGAAGCCCTTTGTTTTGCGTGACAACCTCCCCTTCTGCTCTTTCACTGGAGATGCAATATTTAATATTCCATTGGGTGCATCCTCAACAACCACAATATAGCAGCAACCAGTACTTAGTTTACTTTATTCAGGCTTCAATTCATGTAAGCTCTACTAAGGTGGAAGGGACCTATGTGAGCACTTGGGCAACGTCACATGTATGAGACCATAGAGCTCCTGACAAAGAGCTGAGTGAAAACTCACAAACACATCAGAAGTACGAAGTTATACTTTCCAAATGACAGAGCAAGAACAGATGCTAACAATGTACAGCCATGATGAAAGTTCACTGAATTAGAAGGGTAAATATCTTATTGTTATTTTGGGTATCACACGTGCTGTCTTCCCAATTCCACTCTTCGATGCATTTCACTAACATTTGTTTTATGATCAATGATATTCCTTTTCAGCAGGGTACAAGATGCTTGTTGAACACAAGTTTAGCTTGCAGTGTTAAATGTTCTGAAAAATTTAACATCAACAAAGCTTTCAATCACCTCCTCAATTCATTCCAGAGATAATGCTATTAACTTCTCATTAGCCAAAAGATAGTTCTTCCTGGCCTGATGAAAACTCGGGGGTCCATCACGTGCTTTCCAGCAAACAGCTGCTCAGACTGAGAAGATCAACAGGAGCAGAAAACCCATCAACTGCAAGCAGAGTGAATTTAGAGTAATACAATGGGGTGTGGTTCCGGGTTTTGTTACGAGCACACTGTAATGGGAACATGGACACACCACAACTCTGAAGAGGAAGTCTGCTAAACAGCAATCAGCAGCCAGCTTTTTAATTTAGTTTTTTTCAAGAAAGCATGTGTTGATCTAAAAATATGACCTAATTGCACTTTAATATCTCCCGCAAAATCTTACACTCAAAATTACTGAAAAAGTAATGTTTAAAAAGCATATCACAGATTTTAATTCCAAGTATTTAAAGTAAGGCAATATTAGCAGTTTACAAATGATGAGAAACTGTAAATTGCAATCCAAAATGTTATTTTCATTCTTAAAAAAAACCCAATCCCAAATAAACCCTGTAGCTATGATGCATTAAACTTTATCTAAGCTCTTAAAACAACCTCTTCTGGCTAAGTAAAAAACAATCATTTTAGAGAACAGAAGATTTTTACACTAGTTAACTAGAGACATAACAGAAAGCAGTTGTGAAATTCATGTTATTAAAACATCCATTTCAGGGAAAAAAAAAAAAAAAAAAGAAAAGATGGACATTCAAGAAATGTGTTCTCCCTCAAAACAATTTACCTGTTTTGGAAATTGATAATTTCCTGTAAAATTTTAATATTCATTTTTCCAGAGAGTTGTTCTGACAACATTATGGGCTTAAGGCACAGGAAGAGGACAGAAGTTGTCTTCAAAGCTCTTGCTGTCATGAACTGAACTGTGAAACGAGATGACATGCTACACACTGCACACTATCTGCTGCCAACACACTTTGACACGCAGAGATAAAGCGTCACACAGAGTATTAGTCTACACAAACGCCATAATCCTGTAAGGTCAACCTCAAACTAAAACTGCACAAAAAAGTGAAATGTAAGAAATGAAAATTCCTAGAGTGGCACTTTAGTGCACGCAACTCCCAGTTCCTTCCGCAAGACCATAGGACAGCAGTGTGAGAGTTTGGAAGTTCCTCATAGGTGAAGATGTGCACTAGATACCAGTACTGCGAGTCCTCTTCCCTCCTCCTGACCTCACACTTTACCTCATTTCAGTACAGTCAACTTGAGTTAGCTACACTGTGACGCAGCAGAGACAGTTAACCTCCACAGGTGCACGCTGTCCTCTGTGTTGTGATAAGCATAGGATGATTTACAAACCTGCTTCCAAATTGTGAGCCAACTTGTGCATCTTCCTTCAGAACATGTGGGATTCTGAAACCACATCTGGAGGACCAGCAGCACTTTTGTATCTATGTAACTACCAGGTCACCTGAACAACTGCTAAATCTTCCCTCAAGCCTTCAGCCACAACTAGCCAGAGCTAAAGGCCTTCACCATATACAGAGAATGATTTGCATGCACAGATCATTGTCGCTTAGAAGCAAAACTTGAGCTATTAATAACATATTTCAAGTCTTCTGGAAACAGATGGAAAGACTCAAAACTTGATTAAACTAGAAATTTAATCTACAATTAGGTATCCAACATTGGTCAAGGTCTAAAGTAAAAAGAATTTCCAGTGAACTCTAACTACAGGCATCTAGCCTCTCAACATTTCTGAAAGTTTTCTCAGTATTTTGATAAATTATACAGCTTGGATATCAGCAGAATTAGGCATTACACACTGCTGTCTCAGATGTGTTGCAAAACACCTTTATAACAAGCTCAAGTGCAGGTGCAACTTCCAAGACAGAAGCTCCTCTCAATCAACAGAGGGACAAAATCCCTTACAGAAAAGTAAAATGTCATCAACAGTGCTGTTTCATAAACATCTTGATGCTGCCACTGGCAAGTGGTTTTCATTTTCTTCCACTTTACTTCTCTTCATCAAGCTCTGTCCTTGACCTTCACTTGCTTGGACCATCTCCGGAACTCAGCTGAGTGGGAAGCAAATTCAACTCACAGTAATGCATTGAAATGCATAAGCTGATTAGAACTACGGGTCATGAGCAATGAAGAAAAGGCACACTGCAAACTCACGAATGAGTTCTTTGAGGTGCAAGCCCTTCTTGCTGCAACAACAAACACTGGCAGTCTGCAGCTTGAAATGCTCAAGGTGGATGAAAGCTTTTAAATCACATCAGGAAGCAGGATGTCAGAGACTAAAAATGAAGGAAAATTAAATGCACCACAACTGGAGCATAGAAATCCTTACAATTTTACTTCACTTTCACTTAACATATCCCACTTAACAGACATGCTCCATTATTTCAGCAGCATGAGAAGAGTGTGGCATGTCCAAACACGCAAGTGTGCTCCAGCGCATTTAAAGAGAACATCAAACAGAAGCAAGATGTAACACAGCATGAAATAAATCCCAGGGCTGACAGACCCTACATTCCTAAAGGTAAAATTACTTCCACTAGACTAAGCCATGTAAATAAAGAGTTATGATCTTGCTGATCAAAAGAGTCAAAAGGGGATTAATTCATTTTATTAAAAAAAAGTTAAAATACCCAACATCACAGCCTTCTTTCTTACTAAGCAATGCTTGCATGCATAGACTAGACAGCCATAAGCCATACAAAACCTAGTTACATGAGAGATAGACATTTCAAAAGTCTTTAGGCTGAACTGACAAAAATGGAACATTAGGCCAAATGACTTCTGATGTTTATAAGGAAAAACAATTGATCCCTCAGAATAGCATCCCTGAAGATCCAGGATATAAAACTTCAAGGAGGAAAAAAAAAATGTTTGTTTGCTTGAAATGAGACTGAAGTTCACAGCACCACTGAAGAACTGCAATACTGATGTAAGGGATAAACTGTGCAGTTCAAAATTGACCATTTAGTAAAAGGATGATTGCCCCACACTTTCTGAATGTGAAATCAAGACAGCAGAACTCAGCCCTTCAACAGAGTATGAAATTAAGACTTTCATATTTGCAACATGTGTAAATAGTATATACACCATATGTAAGATATCTCTCTCTCCCAGAGAAAGCTGTGGATTGTATACACACACAATACATACTCACCATGTATTAAATAAAAAGACTTTAGAAAGTGTGTTTTTAGAAGTGCTCTAAAGCAACATTTTCAAAAGATCATTCCTTTTCAAGGACTTAGAGTAAGCTGCTTTTTCTTCTCTTTGGCTGAAAACCAAAACAGCGTTACAGCAAGAAAGTTGCGCACTTTAAATAGCGTATCTGGCACAACCGATACGCCTTTATCGCAGCACAACATCAGTAACTTGATGCTGCTGTAGAAAACAACTGACTTTAAAACATCAGCAAACTGACTTTGCTGAAAGTACACTTTTCTAAAGGAATATTCCTTATAAACTGTTATTACACTTGTTAAAAGAGTAAAATTAATTCTTTGTGGTGTGTTCTATATATATATACACCTATGCACAATGATTTATGGAATAGACAACAACTGAGCATAAAGGGCTCTTTACCTAAAAGAACTGGATGGTATAAGCCCTACAGTACAATAACAAATGCTTTAAAAAGGGAAGTTTTTTCTCAACGCTTCAGCAACTGAAGGGGCAAGAGTATCATCTGAAGAGAGAGTGGGTCAATTTCAGTTTTAAGAGTTGCCTGTTAATAAGAAAACCTTGAAATATGTTAAAAAGATCAAAATTATTTTTTTAAAATATTCTGTATTTCTTGCTTGCACTCCTTTGAGCAGAATTACTCTTTACAGCTGCACAATTTATATCTATCTATATATTAAAAAACTGACTTTCAGATACAATCTAAAGTTCCTAAGTGTTAGCCAACTGATAAAAAGGAAAGCTTTAAAAAAATGGAGAGCTATAGCCAAAGTTCCAGAATGTAAGAACTGAGCAAGTTTTCTCCCCTACTTCAGCCTTCAAACACTTTGGAGCTCTTACAGATCTGTAATTATTATTTCATAGCATGCACACTCATGCACACCAAAGACACAGGTAAAGTGTGTTTAGACAACTGTGAAATGTGGTAAGAATAGCCCAAGAGTGGCAAAAGATGAGGTTAGAAATTTGCCTGTAATTAAGATGTCCTGTAATGTATCATATCAGAACAGCCCTTCAGCAAGACACAGTTCTATACAGGACTTCAAGGTTCTAAGTGATTATCAAAAAGCCTTACTTTCCTCTAAAAACTACTCACACATGTAGAAAGCTGCATTATCTGTAACTGTTTGCCAAGAAAAATACCTGCGTCGTTCTGAAAGCCACAAAACCCATGCAGAGCAATGAATGCATAAGAAACAACATGGACCAGAGTAAAAGGGTAACAGCTACCAGAAGAAAATCAAGAAAAAACCTGTCCCTGCTCCAGGGACACAGGTCAGTCATTTCACAAGGAGGAGAGAGCTGGCAATCCTCAAGATCTCTGTTCCACTACAAATGATCTATTCTGGTAATACGAACTCTCTCAAACCCCAATTTTCACTAACACCATTGTGTCAGCAGATAAGATGATAGACAACCTGGCAAAATATTTCTGTCTTCCATTAAGTGAAGTCCTTTCATTTCAATAGTGTGAGTGAGAAATCACAGCCCTGGACAGATGACCATTCTAAGGGAGCTGCTGCTGACCTTTTCTTTGCATGTGAAACACTTTTTTTCACTACACCATCCAAAAAGAAGATCTTACCTCCCTCACTGTGAATACAGAAATACCCCGAGAGTCCTACCTCGTCATGCAACATGGGGTTTGAAATGAACTCAGGCTGTCTGGGAAAAGTGTCAGATGTTACTTATAGGATTAATTATTAGTCTGCAAGTGCTGCGTGCACAAGTATTTGCCAGTGTTGCTTTGTATTAAAAGAGACAAACTCTACCAGTTTTATAACCTCAAATCGTTTGCCCATCAGGAGGAAAAAAAATCCTTTTGTTTGAAAACAAACAGAAGAAAAGTTACCCAATTTTCTCCCTAAGCAGTCCTTTACAGATTGTTTTTTTAATGTTGGGGGTTTTTTCATGTTGTTTGTTCATTTGATGTTTTTAAAACCAATTCATCTTCTGAAGCCATACTACACTTCTACACTAGATACATTATACCCCTTACTGGTGTCATTATCAGAATCACATATAATTCTGACTGAAGAAATCAACCAGAGTCTGGTCCAACCCCACACTCAAAACAGAGACATCATCAAAAAGGTTGCTCAGGACCTAATCACATTCTGATTATCTCCAAAGTCAGACACTACTATCGCTGTGGCAAACTTATTCCGCTTTTTCACTCCACACATTGCATTTGCCTCGTGATACCTAATCAGAATTTCTTTACTGCGACTTGTGTTTGCTCTCTCTTGTTTTATCACTGTACACCACCCCTAAAAAGAGTCTGGCTCTAGATATCCTCTCATGAGGCAGCTGAAGACAGCAGTAACATTACTCCCATAGCCTCCTATTTCTAAGGCTGAACAAATCTAGTTTTCTCAGCCTCTCCTCGAGCGAGATTGCCCCAGAACACTAATCATCTTAGTGGCCATTTCATATGTCAGTGTTTTTCCTGTATGAGAGCCAAAACTGGACACACTATGTTAAAGATGGACTTAAAAGTGTTGAATCCCTTCTCCTGACCCACGGGCTATATCCTTGCTAATACAGCACAGCATGTGGCTGGTTTCTTAACAGCAAGGACACCCTGCTGACTCACATTCTACTTTTTCTTTCTCAGGGCCTTCAGGTGTTTTTTCTGCAGAGGTACCTTCTGGTCAGTGGATGCCTAACCTGTGCTATAGCAGTGGGTTATTTTGACACAGGTGTAGTACTTTCTATTCACAATTGTTAAATTTCAAGAAGTCTGTCAGGTCCTTTTCTCCAGCCTACTGTGTTCCCCCATGAACAGCAACCTTAATCTCCAGAGGTGTCAACCACTCAGCCTCGTTTGGTATCACCTGCAAAGGTGCTGAGGGCTCATTCCATCCCAATGGACCACATCATTAACACTGATCTTGAACAGGATCAGCCCAGCGCTGACTGGCACAGGGCACCAGCGCACTTTGCATTGCTGACCATAACCAGCTCTGTGTCACTGCCTGGCAATGCAGCTCTGGAATACTTCTTCAAAAAAACGTATAACCTTAGAGTAGAATAAAAACAGTTCTGTACTTAGTGGTCCAGCAAGCAGGAAACTAATTACAGATAGATCCTCTGCAGAAGGACTGCAGCAGGAAGCCCTAAACGAGCTACCCTCCACTTCAGGTCTGTATCAGGACACCACTGCATTTGGCAGCCCAGATCAATTCCACAAGTCAAGCTCAAACCTCTACTGGCAGCTCTGCCGATGCCTTACTGGGGCTTTGAACAGGTTACAAACTGGGACACAAGTATTACTGCCACCCTAACAGTGCATTCTTGTAGGTATGTATGAGAAGTGCTATTAAAAAAATATTTACTATTAATCTAGCTGCAATTAAAAAGGAAATGCTCACTCCTGACTACAGCATAAATTTGATTTTAACAAAAGAGCTCTGTACTCTTCTTTGATTACAAACCTGTATCTTAAATGCCAAGAAAAGAATTATTTTTCAACACTAAAAAAAGTTGCAGGAAATTAATCTGTTTGCTAGGGTAACTATGCCACAGTACACACAACAATTATGACACTTGTTTTAATGACAGAATGTGACATTTCAGAAAGAATACCAAAAAAGTATAATACAGTTTAATCAAATGAAACATTTTCTGCCAGAGCATCATTTGTGGCACCAGCAGAGGCATTACAGACAGTAAAAAACTGGATTATACAGAATCTTTAACAACAGAAGTAGTTATGTTTATTCTAAACTTCAACATTTTGTGGATTATGACTGACATTCCTATGTATTTGTGTTTCTCAGTCAAAAAGCCCCAGGACCTAAAAGCCATCCTGGTAAAGCTCCAGACTATCTACAGATACAGAATTTTAGGGGAAGGTGAAAATAAAGGAAACATCAGACAACACTACATTATTACAGTGTTATTTGCTGCACTTCTTAACACACTTGAAAACACTGGAGGTTTTCTTAACTTTCATGATATGGCTCTTCAGAAGGGATCAAAAAAAAAAAAAAAAAAAAAGGTCGGGGAAGCAGTTTCTATTTAGTGACTGTTAAATTACTGGGAAAAAAATCCCTCAGCAAACCAAGCCCAGACAGAAACATGCTGCTTACAGGCAGCTTCTACTGAATGGTGAAATGCTTGAATTCTACCTGCCTGGGGATATTATAAGGATACCCTCACAGTTGCATAGTGGTATAATTTACATTTCATTTTAGAAAGGATCTGATTGTTTACTTTTATTCAGTTTCCAAAGAAACACTCTAAATTTATATGCTGTGAAAACCAAAACACTTTATGCACGTTAATAGTCTGACAAGCATATTACATACCTCCAGATCTGTGTAATATTATAAAATTTTCCACATACAGTGCTTCAGGGAACTGTAGTAATGAAAATAATATTTATCAAACTGCAAGTCATTATTCTAATTATATAAATCAAAATACTAAAGGAAGAATGTATTTAATTTTATCAATGTGAAGTTAAGAACAAGGCTTTCCACACAAAGTTATTATTCATTGGTTGTAGGTCAAGGTGGAAGAACCAGCAAGTTAAGGTTGCTTTTTAAATGTATTAGAAGTTCAAACAACTCTGTACAGCTTGCTCAGATCTTCTTGGCAAAGGTATTAAGGTTTGTATTTTCCACTCCATTTATTACCTGAGGCAATATTTATTTTTAACAGGTAAGAAAATTCATTCAGTTACTTGCTGCAAATACTCAGTTACAAAGTTTCAAGACTGTCATGATCCATATCGGGAAGTCTAAGTTAAAGGCAGGAGCAAGTAGCACATTTTGCAGGTCTGGAAAACGCTGTATAAATCTTGCCAAATTAATGCATCTTGGAACAAATCTACCTACGTGTATGTTCAGTATATTCAGCTGAAGCTGGGCAGGTAAATTCTGTATATTCCATTACTACTAGGCATGCTCCATAAATTAAGGCTTATAAATGGGGTTATATAAAGCATGGGAGTTTTAATAATTGCTGTCCTTGAAGACTACAAATCACTGTTTATTCTCAGTAGGGACAAATACTATTCCTCTTCATCCTTATGCCAGCTGAGCTGAGAGCTGAAGCAGGACTAAAGACAAGTAAAAAGCCCCCAGGAATAAGTTGTACAGCCAGACTGCAACAAAGCAGGACAAAGATCCAGGTGCTTCCAATTTGAATCCACCATACTGAACATGCACAAATTGGCACTTACATGCAACTATGCCTCACACTTCACTGGGCAAGTTTTTTACCTTGCTGAAGTACTTCAAATGAAAGTTTTGAAGCCCCTTGTTCTAAACCACACTCATGTGTTTAGTGCAATGAGTAAATGCAGATGTAGCACTGTGTACGAAATAAAAAACTTAAACCCTGTATTTGCATGCGTGAAGCATGGCAAATAACTATTTAATGTTACTGTGCCTTATATAATTAGGCAAATGCCTAGCTGTCTCTGTCTTAAACAGATGTATCCTTTTCAAAAGTTCCTCACTATCTTGTAATTTTAATGACAGTAAGTAATCATAGCCTTTCTCTGCCAGCTGAGGGAAAAACCTCTCGAGTGACCGAGATTTATATTATTATGCAATAGCCAAATACAAGATACTATAAGAGCTGATTATCAATCTGGACAATCACAAAGCTAAAATACAGACAATATTCAGTCTGAAGAAAGAACCTGCTTACCAGCTGAGTACCACAGATTAGTGAGTTCTTGGAATGCAATAAAGATTATATGCAGTCCCTTCACAGTGAAGTTGCAGTTAAGCACAGTGCATACTGAACCTAAATGAGGGAGATCCGTAACAGGCAAAATTCAGTCTGGTCTGTGAGTAGATAACACATGCTCAAGCTCTGGTGTTGACAGAAATGCAACTGTTGCATCAATTCCCTTCTCACTGTCTGCTCCCCCCCC
>VZTI01005559.1:574845-591940 GCA_013397865.1 Struthidea cinerea
CCCCCCACAATTTATTTCCTTAAGAAATACCTGCTAGGTTTAGCAGCTCTGTGAAGTTGAGCATGTTTGGTTTTTTTACCTTTTTTCCCTTAGAATGGACTTGGGGGAGGGAAGGATGACATTTAATAACACATGCCGCACAACGGAGCTTTCCCAGGATATGTTAACAAAACAGGAGACTGCATGACCTGCTCAAGGTTACAGAATGACTCCATTGCTCACTCTGAATTAAAAACTGGTATCCTCCTGACTCCTCCTGTATTTTCACTAATAAAATAATACCACTACTGAACACTTGCAGAGCTCCTTTCATCACAGGATGTCAAAGGCCTTTATAAATATTAATTAAGCATTGCAACAACACTCAGAAGTATGTAAAACTTAATTCTGCACATGAGTAAACCCAAGCAAAGAATAAATAACTATGTTCAAAGCCATAGGACAAGTCAGCAGTATGGAGAGAAATGGCTCTTGCCATTAAGGAGCACTCCATTAGAAACAAGGACATAATTAATACTCCAAATGTGATGTGAAGAGCCCTTGATCACCAATACTTTACTGTAAAACCTGGTCATGTGCAATCCTGCAAAGATCACACTAAATTTCAGGCAGCATTCTCATAAAGACACTAACTTTGTCTTCCTCCAAGCACAGGAAACAGTTCTCATGAGATTTTTTTTAAAATCTGTTTTTCTTGTTTGGCAACTTTCCTAAGTGAAGACAAGTAAGAGCGTGATATTCTTTGGTACTTTTACAAAATTAACAAGTAATATCGAGCTGAGACACAATTCAAATATGAATTCAGGCCTCACAAGTGCAAGTAAGCTACTTCTTAACATTCAATCCTGTACGCCAGTAATTAAGGAAGCAAAATACCATTTTTTTTAAGAACTGAATATCCATTCTCTAAAGAAATAACCACAAGTCCAAAAGTAATGTTTTCACAAACTATAACGGAGTCATCACTTAATTGAGTAGTCAGTGATCCTAGAACTTGAGATAAAGTGTCCACATCTGACCTGCTATAAGCAAGTCTCTTACAACAGTTTTCTTTTTCCAATGACTGTAACTACCACAAGAAACCAATCTGTAAAACTGATAGTTTCACTGTAAAAGCTGACCACACTAAAACATACTCAATGCTTCTATGTACTGCCACATTTGCAGACCTGAACGACAGTAGTGAGATTAATTTTTGTATTTCTTAAAATTGTTGTTAACCCACTGAAAAACCCCAAGATGACGAGCTCTGAACTCCTGTAAAAACTCACTTTAAATTCAGTTTAGTCATTTTTCCCTCAAAAAAAAAAAAGAGAATCTGACATTAATGACTGCAAAAAATACTTTTGCTTTGGAGAAAGACTACTGTTTTCCATATAAGACAAAACAAGTTGCACTAAAAATTCACTTTGCAGTGAACTCTGTATTAGAAAAGGAGACTGTTGCTGCAATGTTAATAAAGAATTTAAATGAAAAATTGTGTAATTCATATTTCACCCCAGCAACTGTTCAGGTTTTTCACCGGTTAGTTTTTTTTTAAAATATTCTTAATAGTTCAAATTTTACTTCGCACCAAAATAACAAGATTCAGTGAAGGCTGACAAAGTTAGTTGGCTAACTATGAAAAACAGGTTTCTGTTTTGTGTTTTACTTAACAAAGTATGTTTTTCATCTGGCTACTGAATGAACGCCTGGACATCATGTTTTGGATTTTTTCACCATTTCAAAAGGACATAATCTGGCAGTAGAAACTTAATGGGCAAATAAAGGTGTGTATCAGCATTATAATTTTTCTCAAGTTTTCCTATAGCACAAAACCAGAGAGCAGTTCAGTATAATATTTGGTACACAGCTTTCATCACATGAAGCAATTTTTCCTCTTTCTTACGTGGGACAATAGCTACTTAACACAGTTTATGTTATCATTCAAGCATTATGCCTTCAACAGAGGACTGACAAGATTTGACAGCTAGGCTTTAATAAATGGTGTTCCACCCCACTAATTCTCCAGAAATCAACAGCCCAAAGCTGCTGAGTTTTCCTGGGTTAAACTAATCCCCCAACCCTCAATAAAAAAAGTCTTGAAGAGTCTTAGAAGTAGGACCAAGTTCAAGATCACATACTGCCGAGATGTATCCAAACATATCCGGAAACAAGGAGGGCGCAACCTCTCAGTCTGCAGCTATGGAAGCTTTACTTAACATGTGGCCTCCAGACAAACAGACCTACTACAGACATAACCATTACACACGTAACTCTCCACGTCTGGAAAAGCACAGATATGCGATCTTAGTTGGGCTCAACAGAGTTTCACTACCTTCACAAAGCTGCTGATCCCTAGCTTTTATCTAGTAATGGATATCCCGTGCAAAATGTCTAATTGTATTGCAGCATATCCTCACACTTTATTGAGCCACTCTGTAAGTCATGGAGGACTGCATGAATACAAAGAAAGGAGTTACAACTACACTGTTACAGTCTATGGTTGTACTAAGATCATCCAGATTCCACTGTAGATTACATAACGCCAGGATTCCCCATGCCAGTAGTAAAGAGATATAGTATTTACTGTATCAATAAATCACTCTATTTTATAAAGCTACTATTCAGTATTTGTTGTCTATAGGTAACTACAGATGATAAACTAAAATATGGTGATACAGCAATGCTAAATTGTAAGCCAGGTGTTTCACAGCAAAAAAAAAAAAAGCTTAAATACATTTACCACTCTAGGTGTGTAATTAAAATACTGTTCTGACACACATCAACTCTGGTATGCATATCAAGGTTTCTTTACAATATGAAAACTGATATAAACTTCCTCCTTGCCCACATCTGTATGATAATTTAAACACTGATAAAAGTTATCCTGATAAATTAAATCACGTAAACTGTGTCCTTCAGATGGCTTTTAGAATCAGATGCACTGCACCATTCATACGATGGAGCGGTATTTGTAATTGTAAAATGTACATGTGACACCAAAGTGAGCCATTTTGCTAACAGACCATGGCCTCTTGTTCTGGGGCTTGAACCTGCTGTTAAAAGGCAGACAGGCAGGGATCAGACCTCATTAGATCCTCAATGAGGATGACAGACTGCAGACCCTGCTCAAGAAACTAGGTAAATCACAAGGGAATTAAAGTCTTCTCCTTGCTGCATTGCTACAGACTTTCTGAAGGCCAAAGCATGAGACTTACTCCTAAAATATAAGAGAATAAATGAAAGGTGCGGGTCTTACTAAGAAATTTGATACACTCTCAATCACTAAAGAAAGCTGAACTTTATTCAGGCGAGTTAGCTCAAAATAAAGAGATATGCTAGACTAGGTATCTATTTCTAAAGCATCAAGACCTCGGGGGCACTGAAAAATGACTGTGTTTCACTCTTAGGTTATGTGGTAAGGACAGAGATTCTTTGCAGAGCTTGATGTGAAAGCGTTTCATCCCCAGACACTGCTTCTCACCCTTCTTACTGCAACCAGCTGGCCCTTTTCATTAGTCATTTTTCATTCAAAAATGAGATCAATAAATTATTCAAAACATCACAACTCAGTACTTCATGTCATGACTCGTGCCTAAGTAAGATGTAATCTGAAATTATTCATTGGCACGAAGAATGAAAACTAGAGAATTGTAAAGAAACTCTGTGCAGGAAACAGGAAAAACGAAAACAACACAAAGTGCAAGACGATTTGTTTTGAACTATAAGAAAATAAAAATCCCTCCTTCTGAAGCTACTTAAGCAGCCAAAAAATTCAAAGCTTCTTCCAATTTGTCTCCTCATATAATCACTTGAGTTTTGAGGACAAAGATGTGATCATTTTGACCTGGCACTCTAAGAAAATGATTACCTGAGATCTCAGAACAGCATAAAGAAACAAATACCCTCAGCAAGGCATGCAGCATCTACAAACACCACTTGCAGTCTCAATACCTTTAACCTTATTTTTGTTTATCCGCAACTGCAAATTCATCATTCATACGGAATGCTGATCACTGTTCCCCGTTACCAGTATCCTACCAAAGCTCTCTGTAATCTACCGGTTCGCTATTTGCACAAGATACTGTAAAAAACAGTGGAAAAGACGCAGACAACCAAAACATAATCGTGAGTATAAGCCGCATTACTATACACTTTCCTAAATTTCAAAGACTTAAAATTGCTGCTGTGCTTTTGGAGAACACTGGATTTGACATTAGCTATGCACCCTTCCTTCCCCGTAAAGAACAAATTCTTGAACAGTAATTCTAAAGGCCAACATTAAATTTCTAAGCATACTGTATCATACATACACATTTTATGATATGACTGAGTATGTATCAAGGAAAATTCCTTCTGTTTCAGCAATCTCCTAGGAAAACTTTTGCAGTGTAATTCAGAAAGCAAGTAAGTATCAGTTTCCACATTTAGTGAAGATAAAAACCCCACCTCTTTTTCTCACGTATACAAGCGCACTTTATCTGCACATAATGTAGAGGTGTAGAAATGCCTCACTCCTTGAAGTTTTTTAATCTGTAATTTCTCCTCATGTTTTTGGCAAGCTATGTTTGGAAAGGTAAGACAGCTGTCAGTACTCCATAGGAAGCATTATCAGGAAGGATATTAAAGTTCACTCAAGAGCTTTGTAAGGTCACAGAAAACTGCAACTATCTGATGATAAATACCTTTTTTAAAAGGATAAATAAAGGATAAATCAGGTTAACACCAGAGTTAACACTAGAAATACCACTGTTTATTTAAATGTTTTTTTCTAAAAGTAAGAATTAAAACAGAAAGTTATTGGTATCCATGGAACAAAGTCTTCACAAGTAGCAGCCACTGCATTACAATAAAGTCCTGTCACTCTAAATCACCCACCTTCCTGACTTAGATGGGAAAACTTCTCAGGCCTTTGCTCAACACAGTAGTGCCACCTTACCCATTATCTGTGCAGATGGCCTGAGACACCTATATAGGGTAACTTAGAAAACTGTAGAAATGTCTCTTCTTCATTTCAGAAAGACTGTAAAAGGGTAGAAACCAGCATTCTGCAGGCCACATAATCATACCTGTTTAACTGTTTATTTTAAATTAACTAGCCACAATGGTTATGAGGTGGAAACAAAAGAAGCTCTAGAAAATAGTCCATTATTAGGCAGAAATGATTGCCACCTCTCGCAGTCACTAATCTGGTAAGCTATTTTTGATTCATCCATTTTTACAGTCCTGATACTGTGCACCACTCTCTAGCTGCATTTTTTTTTAAAAAAAAGTTAACTTTATTTCATGCCTTCTGGAAATGAAGCTTAGATTAAACCACCTAGTCTAGACATGCAACTCTTACTAATTGCTAAATAAACAATCATTTCCTTATTTCTTAAGCAAAGACATTAGAAAGTTTAAGTGAAAAATGTTCACTGTATCCTCAGGCATTTGTCTAAACTAAGGATAGTCTCCCACCAAGGAAAATTTCTTTTAACTATGCTGTTATTCCTATGGAACTGGTGTCTGCCCAATCTCAGCAGTCAGTCATCTGAGAGCTTTTCCTATTTGCATTGAGTGCAGTAGACAAGATTTCTGAAATCTTGATAGAGGGTTCTCATTCCTTGTTTCTTTCCAGGAATTATAATTTACAGTTTAAGTGATGAATTTTACTTGCTGCTTATGTCATTCACAGATAGAGTATCAGATCAATTTCTAACTTCAATCATATGTAAATATCTCCTGCTTTCAAATGCAGTAGTTTTAAGATAACTTAAGAAATTTTTTAAAACAGTAAATAATCAATTTGAGGTCTGAATATGTATCTTGCTTAAAAAAAAAAATCTAGTATCCATTCATACTCAAGAAGATGGAAACATTTTAAAACTTACTACACATTACTATCAAAGAAGAAATTTCTCTTGTAAACCAAAGTAAAACCAGCTCTAGAATATCTATGTTCCAGAAAGCTTGCATTCCTTCAGAACATGAAAATTAGCATCAGAAAGTTGCTTCAACATACAAAAACTGTGAGATGACGGGAACTTGCAAACCACATACAAAATGGCTATGGTTAATCTTCCAGGTACACACAGGTAACTCTTTTTCTGTTACGGAAGAGGAAAATTCTAAAGCAAGACATAATCCAGAAAAGAATCCAGAATGAGGAAACCACTGAACTGCCACCTCAGAGATTACAAAAGAGCACTACCACAACGGTACACAGAAAATAAAAATGTTAAGTTACAAGAGAAAAAGTGAGGTGAAAATGATAGCAATATAAACAAAACTTACCATTTAACATATTTCTAAAGTACTAAAATTAAGCTGATTTGTCTTGTTAAATTCTCCATGCAAGTAGTGTTTGCTGCTTTTAGGTTACTTTTTGCCTTGTTGCATTATGCAAGATTATTTTTAATCAAAACCACACATTTCTCATGTTCAGTGATGTCACGAGACACAAAGAAATGCATAAAGCTCACAGACTACAATCTTCAAAGAGTAACAGACACTTTTTACTTGAGTGGTTAGAAGTGTGCACTCTTTTTCAGCATCAGTCCTAACAGAAACAGCTAAATTAGAAAAGCATTCACACATAGATCCACCTAAGTTCTGCATCTTTCCAGCGATGAATATAATTCCGACCTCTGCTGACAGTAGATCTGAAGACTCCTATCTTGAATTAACAGCTACCTCTTCCTATCTACCAACAATAAATGTCGCAAGTGTGGAACACAGCAGTTTCAGTTTTTTTAGACACTAGGCAAAACCAGTGTATGATCATGACAGGAATATAAGATGTTGACCGTTCCATGAAACACTGTACTTCTAATCTATTCAGTTAAACCTTCTCTCAATCCTCTTTAAGAAAGGTAGCGCTGCATAAAGACAGGTCAACTCTTCGCTGCTATATAAAGTTGAAGGTTAAAATACGTAAGCTGATGTGGGAGACTATTTCCTGCTGAAAGAAAAGCCCTTTAAACACTAGAATCTCAAATCTGTCAGCCTATTGATGCTTCCATGCATACTGCCAGTGCAAAGCATCTATCTTTCTATGAAACCACTGTCTTGGAAAAATGGTTAATGCTACCTAGCAAAAAAGTTAGCATGGCCTTATAGTAGAAGCAATACAGAATTCAGTCACACACATAAGCATTTAAAATTCCAAATTTTTAGGTGAAAGACCAGACCTTCAGCTTTAATCAAATCTATCTGCTAAGCTCCAAGTGCCAGTTTGACTTACGGTTATCAGTAAATGTGACCTACACTTGTCCCACTTAAATGGGGAAGTGCACCAAGTAAGAGTCACCAACTTTTTCTCATGCTCTTTCTAAAGAGTATAAAAGAAAAAAAGAATACATTGGGCTTCACTGGAAACATCATTCTTAGTTAAACCAGCCCTCGATAAGCTTACTCTTAACTAACACCTTTTTTTAACAAGAAAGTGGGGTAAACTTTATTCAGCCACTGAAGCTATGCCACCAACTTAAATCAGGGGGCAACACAGCTCATACTGAAACAAGCTCAGCTGGGTTTCCCCCTCGTCACTGCAAGAATCTAGCCCATAACACTGTTACTGGTGGTGGCTGGGTAGCAACTCCAAACGCAGTAACTCATTACTAGATGGTTACAGTATTTCTGGAAGACCCACTGGAAAGAACTATATAGTTTAATTACAATATATTACCAGCTGTAATACGTGAATAAAGCAAGAACTGCCACAACAATGTCCATCTCTGAAATGGTCCGGGCTTATGCAACAAACCTGACAAACCCAGTTTAAATGTCTTCTGAAGCCACAGCCAAAGGCAATTGGGACCTGTAAACACTCAAACAGCTGAAACTGAAAGGGAAACGCAAAGGATTTTCCACAGGGCTTGGTTAGGAGCAAGTGGTTGTGTGGTGCTTGGCTGCTGGCTGGGGTTAAACCACCATAGGGCGTAAAAAAGAAGGGTGAGTAAAAAAGCAGACCACTGTAATGCTCACATTAATTCTTCTGATTTTCATTAACTACCATTGAAATTTTTAGATGCATCCTTAAAGTGCACACCACTCAAGAGGCAATTCTTTCCAAAGAATGAGGTATAGTCACACTGCACACACCAGGAGACACCAGTTTAAGCTTCAACTCCTCAGGAGTGAGATTTTTTTTGTTATGCTTTTGATCCTTGGACTTCTTTTTAAAACTATTAAGCATTTTTGTTACTTTCAACAGACAAAATGAAAATTACTTACTGGTAAGCAAACAAAAACCACCTCAGTGCTTTGTTTGGTTCTGGGTTTTTTTACTTTGTATTCTCTGGCTAAGTTCCACGTTCATAATTTAGGAAAATAACCTTACTATACATTGCATAAGGCCTCAGTTAGCAAGAAACATCACACAGATTAAGGTACTCCAGGGAAAAAAAGAAATACTCTACTTTGCTGCTAGATCTTGGTATTAATGACATTTTACCTGCAGAAGAAGTCCCTTTTATTGTGAAATGGACTTAAAAATCCCTGTCAAGACTTTTAACAGCACAGAAAAATAATTCATAATGGCGATGTTCATTCTATAATAATATTTTAAGATCAAAACCTTCTTCCTAAAGGAAACTCTTGAAATAACCAGAACTGTCCATACATTCAATAGAAGCTATTCTAAGCTTTTACTTCAGGAAGCAAGAAAATACCAGGCAGCAAACCTACAGCAGGTTCTTGCTTCTTTCATACTGCACTGAAGGATAACAATGTTTAAAGCCTCATTAAAAACTCCATATGCATTAAATACAGAACATGAATTTCAGTTTAATAAACAGTCAACTTCAGGCAGACTGTCTCTGAACTAGGTTTTCACTTCTATTTTAAAACATCAAAGAAAATCAAATTTCAGGAAATTTCTTTATGTCATCAGTATTTCTCAAGGTAGAATGCAGAGCAGTAGCTTTTAAGCCTGAATTCCTCTACACTCAGAAAAAGCCCTTAGTCTGACCTCGAGGCACCACACCAGGATTTGTCACAATTTATGACCCAGCTACATTAACCACGCTCCTTGGCAAATGGAAACCCCCAAGTGCTGAATCAACTTTTAACACCAAAGTTTTAGCACTTGAAATTTTGAGAAAGGCAAGTTACACAATTCCATCTTTTTACCCACATTACGATTTTGGCTAAATCGGCTTTGTTTCCATAAATCCATGAAGGAAAAAGAAAGCATCATTCTATTCACAATTCAATACAGCTGTGTATGACTGGCTTCAGCCCCAGGCCAAAAGCCAGGAACTTCTGAGTTCAAGTCTGGCTCTGCCTCTGACTTTCTGTGTGGCCTTCAGAGAGCCTCTGAATTTCTCTGCTGCTCCTCTTACATCTGTACACTTACCTTACAGAAAGGCACTTGCTTTGTTTGTGCAGGCTTCTCCCAAACACAAAACTTGAACTGACTCTGAGAGCCATTTTTTTTTTTACTGTGTATTAAACACCTATGCCCTACCAAGGACTCTCTGCCTGTCAGTTGATACCTGGTGGTTTTTAACTGCAGTAACTGCCAACACGCACTTATTACACACATGCATACACATACCCATATCAGACACACGCATAAGATGTAGTAAGCTGGAAAATAGACAATTATTCCAAAGTTCATTAACAAACATGATGAAAAAAAATGAAATTGAGTCACATGCTATAATTAAACTTACAATGAAGAGCAAACTGCAATCTTGTTCTTTTTAATGCACTGAGCCAGTGATGAAGCCTGTTTTTAACAGCTTAACATTAAACACACAGAGCAAGCAACGCTCAATCTAAAATGATCACAACAACTAATATTTAGAATAGCACTTAAACAATAGAAAAATGGCCTAAGAATGCAAAGGGTAAGAAGCATTTAAGCTTAACCAAGTTATCTAACACTAACTGAAGCATCATTTAAAAGGTAAGTTTCTTTAAGAAAAAGATCAAGGGAACTTACATAAATTTAAGCTGACCCTATACTTGCAAGTCTGTGGTAGGAGAGTTTCACTTTACATCACCTAGACTAAAGCAGAATGTAACAGAGACTGACACAGCCAACCTCAGCTCCTTCTGAGCACAAATCACCCAAACACAGCTCATCATCTTTGAAACAACCACCTTTAAATGCACGTCTGAGAAACAATCTTGTCCCCAAAACTTTATCAAGACAGGCTGACTTTCCAAAAATTAACCTGTTTGGTTTTTAATGGCCTAACTACAGCAAGCTAGCTTAAAGAACTCTGCAACTGTGGCTTTAGGGTACATTAAGCTGCCAAGGTAATTTCTAGACTCTCAAAGTTTTGCTTCTGTCTGCTTTTGCCTTTTTCATCTTGTTATGCCTAAAATCTGATAAAAACACACTTCCTACAGTTTTTCTGTGTCAGGATATATATTTTATTTATAGTAACTGGCAAATGTGGACCAAAACTGTCTCCTAATTAGCAACATAGCAGAGTTAATTTGATGCAGAATAATGTGTTATTTTGTGATAAAAACAGTCACTCAAGGACTTAATCAGAAGTCACCATTCCAGAATAGCTACCGTGCAAGATGAGATGGTTAAATGCAAATTCAGATAGCTTTTGCGCAAGAAGACTAAACTGGTTCAAACAGCTGAAAAATTATCTGTATGTAAGGCTTAGGATTCTTCCACCCCAGGTCACTTACTAAACCTTCCTACTACAATTCAGAGGCTTTCAAAACATTCGCCAATTAAAGAAAGTTAGGAAAAATACCTTATTGAAGAAGGACATGTAACCAAACTTATTAGGAAGATTAAATCTCCACCCGGATGAGATTTTGTTTATACTTTCCCACATCACACCACCATCAGTGTGTTTCCATCCGACGAAGCAGTCACGAATGCCACAGCAAGGCCGGTGTACTGGTTAGCAAGTATTCCTACCAAGGTGATCTAGATCTGCTCTGAACAGAATTACAGGACACAGGTAAAGACAAAATAAAAAACAAAAATAACCCTAATGCCTTGTACTCTTCTCTCTCTCAGCATTGCTTGGTCTGGTTGATATGTATCAAGCAGATAAAGTGAACATTACCTGCAAAGGAACAAAAAACTTGACTCCGTAACACAAGGCTATTTAATTTAAAATTCCCATTAATATTGCTAGAACTAACTTCTGTAGCACCAGCTGGAACCTTCTTTTATATCAGGCTGAAAAAAGCTTTTGGGGTTTTACTTCAGGTTAACCAAGCACTTTTAGAGGCAATTTGAACCTAGCCCACATTTAGATTCCAACCAGTGCACATGAACTTGTAATGACATCCACACAGAAAAACAGAGCTAGATATAAAATTACATATATTTAACCTCAATAGAACATCCTCTATTTCTATGTGCTATATTTTTAACCAGTTTTAAGTATATTTTTTTCTAATATTTATCACAGAAGATCCTTTGAATTAATCAGTGATACACCACTGATAGTACCACTGATATACCACTAATAGTACCCAAGTAAAATCTAACAAAATAGGAAAGGTTTATTTATACAGTCTTAACTAGGATATGGAAGAATTAATTTTTAAAAATTCACATAGTAATTAAACAATCTAATTACTATTTTCTGTTTTACAGGACAACTGGTTTTCAGTGCACATAGGAATAAGCTAGGAAAAAACATTTGCTACATTTTGGTGCCTTCTGCCCTCTCCTCCCCTGCATATAGAAGGTATCCATTTTCACTTTCATTGTCCTCAAACTCTCTCCAAGTAGAGGCAGAACAGCCTGGAAAAAATCCAGCAAAAGCTACCAGATTAGAATTTCCAAGCATAATACCAAAATTCACTTGTATGTTGTGATCAAATCATCCTCCCTATGAATTGTTCAGCAAAAGGCTGAGTACAAACATGCTGTATATTTAGCTGGCAAAGTGATGTATCAGAATATATCAATTTCACTTTAGTTGACGAAGTTCTCAGTAGTAGCCAACCACTTGCCAAAGAAAGCTGTTTTGTAGTCAAGTATATCTAGAGTACCAACACAGAATTAGAACCATGTGTTTTAAATCAGACCCTGAATCTGGCATGATTGCTTAAGCAAAATTACATACAATTAAAAATATAAATGCTAATACAGAAGCTGCAACAAGAGCACGAACGCTGTTACTTTAACACTCTAATATTAACTTGCAATGTCTTCTACTACCAACACTAAAATTTAAACCAGGGGAAAAAAAGTGGAAGATAACACTGAAGACTTATTTTAAGGAAGGTTTAAGTGACACAGGACACTGCATCCTGGAAAACTGGATGGCTCAGGCACAACCAAGTTCACAAACATACAATGAACCACAATGACAACACATTTGTATGTATTTGCCACAGAGCACGTGTAAAATGGGACAATTAAGCTCAACTCTAATTAATGGTTAAGTGGCATTAACAGATTATATATTTAACCTTTCCTATTTTCATATAGGTCAACTAGCTCAAAAAACTCAGAATCTACAGAAGCTGCGGTGTGTCCGTATTTTAAAAACCCCATTTCCAGCAGTGTCACTGCAGCTTAAGTTTTGCCATTCTCCTGTGTACACAGAGGCTGTGCCCAACAGCCACTGAGATTACAAGTGGACAGCAGATTTATGATTGTGCTATTGAGCAAATGCTGTACTTAGAAAAGGAAAAAAAAAAAAAAACCTCTGCAAATACCAGAAGTAATTTTCCCATTGTTTTATTTTTTAAAGAAATACTTCTTCTCTGATTCAGAAATTAAGACAATGTTCTGCTTTAGTTCAAATCGGTTCAGCTGTTATACTCGCACCTGTACTTCAGGAAGCCTTAACTCTACATCTGCTAAGCACACTGGGAAAGATGAGCATGCTTCCCTCACAATTTAAGCATGCACAGTGGGGTTTCATGTACTTTTAAGGAACTAAAAAAGAATGGTCACCTTGATTTAAAAAAAAATCATGCCCTTCTTTTTAGCTGCTGAAGCAACTATGCTGTTCAAGGCACACCCAACTATGATAGAGCTCAATGTCAAAATGATGCTCTTCCGAAACAAATTAAAACAACTACTTATTTGTTTGCAGAGAATGTATCTCTAAAAATAAACACGAAAAAGCTGAAGTGGTTTTTCGCTAGACTACCTCCCTGTAATATTTTTTGCTGCTCTTATTGGAGCTACCTCAAAATTTGTTGATCCCCCCCACTGCTAAAATGTGGCCTCACACATCCCATCCTAAGAAGAGAAGAACTCCCCTACTGGCATGAAATCAAACACAGTTGTATCTTGATGCCTTGTTTTGGTTTTGTTGTAGTAAATTCCAAGGCTACATTTCACTTCTAGAAGTCTCAATTTAACACACATTTTTATTAATATACATGCTTTATACTTCTAAGCATATTTCCACCTATCACTACTGAGGTAATTTTAGATGATTTTCTCTGCCTAGCATATACAAATATCCATTTAATTGAGTTCAGACACAAATTGTAGCACTGTAAGGAGCAGTCAACTTTCATACTTACTACCTGCGGTTTTCAACAAAACTGCCCTCACTAGTTTCTCTCCAGCTGTATTAGCAGACATTTTTCCATGGTGTTTAACCCCTGGTTTGGTTTGTTCTGCCTTTAAAGTTCATCTCATATTTTATTAATCTATTTTCTGTTAGATATCTGAAAAAACTCCAAGGGTTGTATCTTGTGTTATATTTTCCCACATGACTAAACAGGCTAATTAAAAGTAGTCCTGAAAGTACAATATTTTGAATGGAAAGTCTTTCAATTTACCCATGCCCTAACACCCAAATATCACATCAACCAGTTCTTATGACACAACTTTTCAGAAACTATTATAAAATATAAAATTGTAGTAGCACCAGTGCATTTCATCCCTAAACTACAATGCCAGCGTACTGTACACAGACAGGAAAACAACCTTTAAAATTACAATATCAATAAAACCTCAGGAACTCCTTTCAGAAGTGTATTGACGGCACAAAACAAAAAAAAATCCAGGTTTGCATATATTCATGCTGCTCCCAGAATATATGCTCCATTTCAACAACGAACTCACCAAAACCAAAACCCAACCAAACAAAACACACAACTCCCCTGTTGTATTCTTTAGCAGGAAGCCTATGTATAAAGGAGAACTTAAGTGGTGACAAGTGCTAAATGTACAGCTCTGGAGTTGGAATTCACCACAAATACAGAAAGGCACCATTCCTCCTGTGTTTTGAAGAACAATTATGGCAGCATCACAAAAAACAAAATAGAAATATTCTCTCTATATAGTATTTATCTCCATGATAACTCCACATTTGCCTTCAATGCTGAAATGGCCCAAACCTGTTATCCTGACACCCAACTTTAAGCAACTTGTTTGATCAATATTTGAAATATGGCACATGTAATCATACCATGTAAGACTGCTAATGCTAGCATTACATTAGCAACTAAAGATTTCAGAAGAAATACATCTTTTATTAATCTAACCTGAATTTTACATCTGTTTCACAAATTAATTCTAGAGCAATAATGTTAGCCCAATACTTAAAGTTTAGCTACTTGAAATCGAAGGTAACAACACTAGAACCCTGATACTCAGAGCTGATCTCCTTGATAGGACATGAAATACAGGTCCTTGGAGCTAAACATCCTATGTATCTTATTTTCTTGCCTCAAATTTTAAGCTGTTTAAACAGGAAACCAATACCTAACAAGGTGAAACAGCTCTTAGGAAGGCAGTAGGTGGTTTCTTAATCAATTAAAGCAAAAAACCCCTGAAACTTCCCAGTTATAAACAACTACCAGCTGAAGAGAGTACCAAGGGTGCAGATTCCAACAAATATTGTTCAAAATAAACTGTAAATTAAACTTCTCACCTTCCACCCTGATCCAAAAGGAATTCAGATCCATAATGATCAGAATTAAAGAACTCTGCTTCAAGATGCAAGACAAGTTTCTAAAGGGGTACTAGGAAAGTTATGGATAAAAATTCTCTTCCAGAGATACCCTGTTTCTATGGATTTTTTCCTCACAGATTTGGATGCTTTCTCCTCTACTAAGCCACCTATTTATAAGGAAGAAACAAAAATCTTAAAAAGGTTAAGTTTAGCTGAAATCAGCTGGCAAAGACTGTATGATCTTACAAAGTTTCTTTTTCTTCCTTCTCAGCAGGAGAGAAAGAGGCTAAAAGAAAAGCAACTGAAACTAAGCATACTGATCTTTCAGTCACTTGTTTTCCCCGATTTTTTTTCCCATTAGAATTGCAGACTCCTGTATATTGAAGCTCAATGGTAATAAGGCTTTTCTTGTCAATTATTTCTCAAGAATCTCTTAGATGTAGTGCAAAAATCTCCAGGGGCTCTGCTGACTACAGACTTCACTGTAGCTTTCAACCTACCAAAACAGTCTGCTTTGGAAAGGCACTGATTCCTGTAGATACCGATAACAATTGACATGCAAATGCAAACAGAAAAATTAAATAAAGCTTCTGAACTCAGCATCGTCACTGCAAACTGAATGAAGCAAAAATGCTTTCCCTACTCTGATGCCTCTGTAAGCTTCAAACTGATCTAGAAATTGCAACTCAAGTCAGGTCTCTCAAAATTAAGTGTTTTGTTCCCTTTGTACTGCAGGAACATACTGAATACAAACAGCGTTGAGAATTGCCCAGATTCACACTTAAAATCCTACAGTTGCACAGACTGCACAGTCCTCAACATACTCTGCAGTAAGATTTGAGGGGTGAAAAGCATATTTATAAGAATTATTATTTTAATTAGTATTTCCTATTCAGTTACAGCCTCACAAAGCTGCTTAAATGTTTGACAGACTCCTTACTGGAATGATTTCTATTATTCTCAATAGCTGCCTTTTGTCTGACCCACGACAGCTTCTGTAGCTAGGAGCAGTTGCAGTTGTTAGAAACCACCCTGTATCACATCACCTTAACAATCAAGCTATACGTACTCACATTTACACATCCTGGAATCGTGTAACGTAGGCAGTAAGGCATGAAGGCAAAAAAATACAAAGAAAAGGCACTTTTCTGAAGTGCAAATTCTGGGAAGACTACACCCTACAATACTGCCAGATCAGGACAGAGTTTGGGTTTTCATTACTTTCTCAGTTCAGCCATCCCGTTCTACAGCAATTATCACAAACTACAGTAATTGATGTTTCAGTCCAGTAAGCAGCAAATCTAAGAATAGTCCTACTTTAGACTGCATTTGAAAACAGTTCTAGTGACTAAATTGTTTGTCAATCAACAGGTAGATTCAACATATTCTGGCTACATCCAGATCTCCACTGAGCCCAAGAAGGTTTTGAATAACAAAAGCCATCGGGGTACATCATGTCAAAGATACAGAATGCTTTTACAGCATTTCCTCAGATACCTGCCAGTAACATGAGGGTGGAATCTAGTAAGTTCATTAACCCTAAACAAGAAGCATGTGTTACTTCATATATTATCTGGGTTATCCATTACTATTAAATGCTTAATGATCAAAATTACCAGCACAAAACACTACGTAAAATTTGAGCAGAGTTCTTTTTTATTGGCTTCCTCCGATATAAAAATTTAAAAAAAAACCTCCAGACACCATCTCTTAATTTCCATGAGACACTTAATATACTGCAGAATTATTTTGAATATTTGCTAGCCAGTGCAGGAAAAAAAAAGTCCCAATATATACAAGACTACAATGACAACAGCCACATACATTTTCAATAAGCTTACTGAAAACTGTCTCCTCCATTTGTGTTTAACTGTATGCACGTAAGGCCACAAAGAAACATAAAATATGAGCCATTTTGTAGGTTTACAAAGTTGACCTGCTAACCACAATCATTGCACTAACACACTGCAACGTGGAGTACATTCACACGATTATCTGCAGAATTATCTGCTGCTTACATGTTCAGCTACAAAAAATATCACAATGCAATGCCTGTGAGGAAGGGGTGAAGAATAATGTATACCACCACAGAAATTTTTTCATTTAACCTCACAGAAAGGAGCATTACATCACACTCTTACAATGCAGGAGGAGGGGCCTGTTCTCAGAGAGCAAGATCCAGCTATTTCCCTTTAATTTTCTGCTTGCTTCTGAAGGGAGTTGCAAAAATAACTCGGATTTAAATTTTTAGCAACACAGAAGGTTGGGGG